>FMBT01000552.1:0-55402 GCA_900095095.1 Fragilariopsis cylindrus CCMP1102
CTTGGTTTGATTCATTGCACCTTCTAGCAGCATAGACATTTAAAGCGTGGAGGTTTAACTTATGAAACTTACTCTTTAAATTATGATGTTATTATTGTCACAATAACACACATAAAAAGAATGTTGAATTTTTGGCCTTCCCAAATCCAAAACGAAAAATCAACTTTTTCGACGACCGAGATCTAAATCTTGTTGATGAACAGATCGCGTTGATATTCTTTATACAAATATAAGGATCACTAATTGACTGTTATAATATTATATCTTTGCTTCTTGTTGCCATCAAAACGCTTAATTTGTTCTAATCACCATCGTTGGCTTTGCTCAAACACAGCATATCTGGACCACCGATTTGCTTTTCAATAGGGCTACCATCCAGCGGCACATGCCCAAAAGCAGCAGCGCCTCTAAAAGCGCTATTTCGTGCCCAAACAATCAAGTTCATGCGTTCTTCTCCTCCCTTAATGTCATCCGCACCATGCCTATGCCGTCCAAGATGAAGCACGGCCCATCCTTTGGTATGCGAATGTACGATACTATTCTTCCGGTGGTTCGGATCGCCATACCGGCCACAAACCGCAATCCACCACCCGGAAAAGGATTCGACCGAGACATACATTTAGGGTCACTTCCGAGGCATCATGGTGCATATCAAGACCTTTATTGCCGTCCTCTTGTGTTTGATGGTCAAAAAAATCAGTATTCCTATATCGTACCACCAAAAGAATGATGATGGTCTAAGGCAGTCGTATGTATCTCATCAGGGTATAACGCTGTGCACATGGGAGCGATTAGCCGTTCCAGCAAATCCGTCATGAGCGGTTCAAAACCGATATCGTTCACAACGAGCCCCAGTCGGTTCATGGTGTTGGGACGTCGACACGGGAGACCTGATGTTTCAAAGAAATCGATTTCTTTCACAAACAGATCGCAAAAAAGCTGGAGTAAAAATCTCAAAGGCAAAAATACCCGGTCCTACTTTTGTAACGAGCCTTTGCAGGGTGGATGCTGACGGGAAACAACTACTACCTACGATTGTTGTTTCTGACGACTTGAAGCAAGGCTGAAATGCAGGCACAATCCATTCGGGTAGTATACTCCTGCTCGCAGTATTACGTAGCAAAGAAGAATGACTCAATGCATATTTTTCCGAGGACGACGTCTCTATGATTTCTTGATAACGCTGAATAACGTCTAATTTACTTGCCATGTGCTTCTCAGCTTTGATCCATCTTTCACGCCGCCGCTCCAACAGCTCAAGTTTCTCTTCCCCGTCATCATTCTCATCATCATTATCGTCCTCATTAATTGTTAAATGGCGTCCCTCCAACCACGATATGACTTTATCACAAATACTTTGCAACGATGGGGGCTCTTCTGTTGTCCAGGCAGAAAAAAAAGACGCATCACAGAACCCAGCATCATCGACTCCATCCAACGAAATCGGAACAGCAAACCGTACAGCAATCGGTGCCCGTGGATCTCCTCCGAATCGTATCATCATTGGATCATCATCTCCAAGGCCAGCTCCACCGACACGCACGGGCCAGGATCGGGAGCTATAACTGTTGTTACTATGTTGTTGTTTTTGGGTCGGTTGCAAGATGACTTCTACCAGACCTGGGGAGAGCACAGTGGATTGAATGACGCCGCCGCTTTGTAGTGAAAAAAGCTTTTTGAGGAGATAAAGTGAGGAGGTCGTCGGATTGTGCTGCGATGCTAAGTGAGAGAGGGTGCTGGTGCGGCAACACTAGCTGCAGCTCTTCTTCTTGAGTTGTCATCACAAGAAATCGTGTTGTGTTTATTACCTTTGAGTTCTAAAATCCGAAGTCTACATATTAAATATTGAATATTACATTTTTAATATTATATTATCGAATGGTACTGTATAAATCCAGAACGCGATGGGCGGCGGGGGGGGGGGGGGCAGGAAAAATTAAGAATATTTTGCTCAATTTTTATTTTGACTCGTCACAGTAAGAATTTCAAATTTCAAATTTCATTAAAATACTTTTTGAAGTAGATCATGCACACTATGACCATCGCATTATTACAACGACGTAAAACCCCAATACAACAACGACGTTGTAACCTTTAGAACTGTAGTAATACCACTTCTATATTATTCTCGTAAACATCCAACAATTCCAGCATGAGCGCTATCTTTGACTTTTCTAGTGTGTTGATGATACTACTATTGATGATTTGTACTAGTTGCTATCTTCGAGAATTAAGACCAGGAATTTTCGATGGAAGTAAGGTACGTTGTACAGTACGATCATGAAACGAAACATGAGCATTGGATACATGAACACGCACACGCACACACTCACACACAAAAGACCATTGACTTTTGGTGTAAAGTCAATGTTAATAATAATATAATAATACTCTCTTACACCTACTTATCATTCCTGTCCCTTCACTTCGTGATGATGATGATGATGATGATGTTACTACTGCAACCCTACGTATACTAATATTCTCGTGATTGTTGTTGCTATTAATGATGTTTTTTTTTTTCCTGACAAACGAAGCCACGAGATCCAAATACTGCAATACACATAGATCGGACAGGGTTTGGTGGATTTTGTTGGAAGATGAGTCGTGTTGGAGAACGGATGTCGCCTTTTGTTGGAGCTGGTTGTCTTTTCATGGCTGCTTATGTACTGTTCAAGTAAAAAATGAAAAAAGGAGAAACAAATAGAAATAGAACATAGAGAGTGTAGCAATCATTTGTATTTATATCTTCAAATGTGCTCAAAAACAAAGAAAGAAGGAAAAAACAAACAGCGAATCGAATCGAATCGAATCGAAATATAATTGATAAAATGGGGAACTATTCAATAACTGTGCAGATTTTGAAAAAAACTATTCTGAATTGTGTGGGGAATGTTTATTTAAAGAAAAATAATGAATGATACAGGATAATACGATCGTCGTTTAGTTGATGATGATTTGTTGCAATGCGCCGCACTGTCTATTTGGGTGTTGGTATTGAATTTGTTGTGTATACGTTTTTACTATTAGCGTAACCGAATGAAATGGAATGAAATAATATATATCCATATGAATACATCTTATACGTTATCAAAGCCGATCTTTTTAAGAAAGTTTGTTCCGAAAAAAAGATGAATTTGAAATAAATTGGTTGAGGAGCGAGTCGAGTGTATGGGTTCAGTGAAAGAGGAATATTTGGAACCCTCAAAATATTACTAGCCATTAAAAAATTACTACAATATGTATCATAAGTACTCAATTGCTAAAACCATAATCGTGGAGAAAAAAAAGAGTGATAATGGATTGACTTGGCAATAAAAAGTAATATTTAATTAGAAATTGGATGTATTAGTTATTTGAATTGATTGATATAATATATTGTATATTGTTATGTATTATTACGATCCCATTAGTAGTAAATTCGCTGCTGTTTCTACATTATTATCAGAAACTTGAAGTGCCTCTTTTACGCGTTGTTCGTCAAATCCCATAGATATCAACTGAGCAATAGCTTCAGGTGGCGGTGGCGGTGGCATAGCTGCTGCTGCTGAAGGTTGAGCAGGACCAGCCATCGGAACTCGTCGTGTAGCTGCACCTTGTTGCTCCTGTCCTCGGTTACGACGTGGTCCACCCCCGCCGCCGGGTCTAATATTAGTCGCCCCTCTTGTAAAATACGGAGCGAAAACCTTAGGATTTGGATCTAAGAAGAACAAACTACCAATAGATTCCCAAGGTAACATATTTACAATCACATCGGGGACGTCTATGAATGGAATATTGCTACTACTATTGTTGTTGTTTGTAGATAGTGATAACAGAAAGAAAAATATTCCACTTGCTACCATCCCGATGGAACCAGCTAAAAGACTTGCTGTTCCTCTCATAAAAAGAATATATATTGCACATAAATATGGAAATGTCTTTTCACTGCATGATATACCTAACGTAGAACTTGATAAGAATCGTGGATATAATCTAGGTACGTAAGTCTTGTACCAATACAGGACCGCACCAACGAACAGATACGGTCCCTTCGCAGCCGTTGTACCACCACCAACGAAAGTTCTTGTAACGTCTTCATCGAATGTTAATACAGCTACTAATCTAATAAATATATAAACAATCTCCAATGTAAATAACCATGCAATAAATCTTCGACTAGACAATTCTTGTTCTAACCTTCGTAATAATGTACCAAAAAAGATAATCCAACAATTAGTTCAGTCGATGAAGAAAAGAACCAATTTGATGGTCCATTCCACAATGCCGATACCCATAAACCATTTGAATAGTTATTATTATTATTGTTCCTGTTGCTGTAAGTATTGTCATCGTCATCATTATTACGAATGACCCATAAAGAACCAGCAACCCACAAGATACAAATAATCTTTGTTATTGGTGATCCTGAGAACCATGGTTTTGATGATTGTTGCGGTTGTTGTTGTGACTGTTGCTGTAACTGTTGTAAATTAACAGCTCTTCGCTGTCGAGCACCTGCACCATTATTGACGGCAGGAGCGGGAGGCATAATGAAAAATCAATTAAGTATGATGGTACGAGCGATTTCAGATTAAGGGAGTACGCAACTTAAGATTGTAGTATTCAAAGCGTTGGTAAGATAGATAACAATGATTGTTTGCTTTGGAGATGATGAGCGCCTCTCTTGGTAGCTAGCGGTCAAGCCTATACAATGTGTTATTAACAATGGATAGATCCTAGCACTTCTTTATGAATATATTATCAATCTATTTCAACTAACTCGACGTTTCGATATGTTTCGTTGATGGTGAAGAAGTTGTTTTGTTTGGTTTTTGTTTAAAAAAGAAATTGCCTTAATTGCCAAGATTCCCTAAGGCCCCTTTAACATACTTCTAAACTTTTATCTTTATATACAGTACTGAATACATTGAACATTATGCCTTTCTACAATAAGGTAGTCCCTTTTGACTTTGGTATTATAACGGGTAACTGTGGTATATAACCAAGAGAATGACATTGAGCTCGTAGTAAGTAATCAATAAGCAAAATGTTAATATAGTAGAGGGTGATAATACAATTTGAAATTGTTTAGGCTAATAAAATAAAAATCAAGATCTAAAAATTGATCGAGACTACATTTTGATTATGGAAAAACGTAGCAGTTATTCAAAAAGATTGAAGCAATGTTGATCAAAAGAGACCAATATAATAGTAGCCAACACAACATTGAACGTTCATATTACAATAGTCCAAATTCCAAATCATTATTTATCATATTCAACAAATCATTGTTTATCATATTCATTATGATTGTTAGCAGAAGTGACCCTTATATTTTATCTTACTGTACGTGATACCTTAATACATGACTGGCTTTCTTGTTCACTAGCATGTAATGTGTAACTAGGAATATCTCAAGATGATTGAGTCGATTATTAATATTAAACTAAGGCAGTCTCTCGGTCATACGAAATACCTTTTTTGTGCTGGAGCTCCTTGCCTCTAAATCGATGATCTCCCCAGTTAATGCCAGACTCTTATCCAACAATATAGATCTGGCCTCCATGTGAATTCCCTGCTGAATTCGTGATCTGGTTTGCAGTGTCACGTCGTCCTCTAGTTCTATTCCGACGAGCTCAAAGTTTCCTCTAGTATTCAGATGGCTTACAATCGAGGCCACACCAACCACACATCTGTCACCCATCTTGACTAAGTCTGGCTTTGGCATGGAAGGATTTGCAACTGTTGGAGTTGACTCATTTTGTCACGTCTTGTCTTCTTTCGTCCGAACAACCCTGAATGAAAAATCTCATTGAATGAAGGATCTTCGGTTTTCTTCCCCGAGATATACAATGGTGAGGTAGTAAAAGTACCTCATTTTCTTGTGTACTCCACCTATTTTCTAAAATGGCGTGAACGCCTGTTGATCATATGACTTTACTCTCAGCAGCTTCCGATCCGAAAGGTTGTCGCTGCTTGACCTACCGTAGACCCCCCATCACCGGACACAACAATTACATATTCTTCTTCTTCCAATTGATCGCTAGGGAACTGGAAACCCCCAGTTGAGGTCCACGTATGACATTCTCTGTGACCACATGAACGGGTCCAATCAATGAGCAAATCACTTCTTTGGTCTGGACTTGCTGGTATATCTCGAACGTTAGAAACGAAACTTGACAGAAGGATCCCTATCCAAATATTTTCACCCGAAACGTTATTATAGTTCACGACGATAGTTTCTCCTCTATTGAAGCAATTATCGTCGAGGAATATTCTAGCTCCACCTTCCCCTTCTTCATCTGGAAGTAAAAGTGACGTGTCTCTCGTAAAAGATTGACTAGATACCGATGTTATATTTTCTAAAGATGTCACACCTTGTGACTCAAAGCCGAAGGTGCACACGCTCCCTAATGGACAATCCCCGGCCTTTGAATGACCGTGGTCAATGAGAAGGCTCAATACGTCTCGAAAATCAGATAGGAAGGAACGATTGTCCCTATTATATTTTTGGGCAAAAGGCATAAACGGAGTGTCTTGCGAGCACGGATTGCCACCATTAAAATCGCAATTGATTCCATTTTCCATGTCATTAAGATTCCGAACAAGGGACATGTCTGCGTTTAACATGGTAACTTGACTATCAGCACTTACAATGCCTCGCCATTGCAGTCTGTTAGGAATGTTAGGCATATCATCATTGTTAACTTCTTCTATGAAGAAATCTGGAGGTTGTCCAATGAGTTCTATCCAGTAACCTCCATCGAATGTGGTGGAACTCAGGTCCCATTTCCCTTCAAAGCCACTATTTTGTCGACGCATTTGTCCTACTGAATGCGCTCCCATGAGGGCTGTCACTTGCTGTGGATTAAAGTTGAACTCTTTATCAAAGAACTGTTGAATAGATGAAGTACCCATTGTTGCATGTGCCTGAGTAACATGTGGTCCTCGCATGGATGTACAAGTGGTAGGGCTCCCACCGAAATCAACTCCACAGTCACCAAGTTGCTCGCAAGTTTTCCGTCCAATCCATTGTAAAGGGAAAGTGATATCACGATCATCTGGAGGGACGGCAGATTCTGTCGCAACTAACGCAGAAAGCATCCAAATATCCGTACGTGTCAGTCCTCGATCTGAAAAAGCATTTACAATAGAGTTGAGAGCAGATATAGGTTTTTCTAACCCTGCATTATCAGGATTGACCATATCAACACAGCCATTACATCCTCCAATACAATCGTGGAACGATAGGCGAATAAACTGAAAGTCAAAGAAATATATCATTATCAACACAGATATTGTTAGTTCTTTCAGATAGTAATATAAATAGTAGCGCGCACAGATGGTCGTTCGTTTATCCTACATTGTGCTAAAACGTACCTTTCCGATGAAGTCGCCGTCAGAACGAATCAAGTCCATAATTTGATCACGAGCTTCTTGAATAACGGAAATCATCGTATCAGAAACAACAAGGACAGTGTCCAGAGCAGCCACAGACACAATCGGTACTGAGATAGGTGTCGGTAATGGATTAGATACTTGTATAGGTTGGACTGATGGTGCCTGGATTATAGTGGGTTGTGTTGGACCCAAAATAATTGGTCTACTAGGTGATAATGTTGGAACTGAAAAAAAGGTTGAGCTGCTAGAGCAATCACCTACACGAAAAGTCTTCGTGGTAGATTGAGGGACTCGACCGGACCGATTACCTGATACTGCAATAACATAATCAGTTTCTTCTAACCCAAAAGTAGAAAGCTTGACAATTCCTTGGGCAGGCCAATTGTCGCAATTATCTAGGTCTCCACAGGTTAGTACCCAGTCTTTTAGACCACCTGATATCAGTGCAGGAAGTTGTGTGAGATCTGGAACTGCAGACTTCTCATAGAGACCGATAAAGACACCTTCACCTTGTACATCAATAAATCGTACAGTAATCGCCTCTCCTTCCGTGAAGCATTGCTTCTCTAATCGGACCAATGCGCAATCTACACTTGCTGTGAATAGCAGAGGTAGCAGACAGGAGAAATTTATCTTCGTATTCATCTTCATTTTCAGTAGAAGTTTCAAAATAGAACCGCGGTGCGATAAAATTCCTTTGAAATAATAAGTTGAAATAATAAGTGACACATAGCGCACTTGTTGTGCATTTACGAGATCTTACAACGAAGAACAAAAACAAAAGTTTATCTTTGAACAACTTTGAAGTATGTGTGACTTGAAGGTGTCCAAACAAAATTACTCGCCTGCCTTTTCAACGCCTAGGCCTTTAATTAAGAAAAATTCAACGACTACACTGCGCACGCCTAAAGTGTCACACTACATTTTTGAAGGGCGCAAAACCGAAGCGTGCATCTTTTGTCACGCACAACGTGACGGAAAGCGCACTCCATAGAGTCACCTATACGATTCGCAGAACATACAATCTTGTCAGTGTCATTAATCATAGTGTGAGTCAAACCATCTGTTTTGTTCACCATATCATGCTCAATAAGTCAAGTGGTGATCTAGTGAGGCACCGTCCAGGTAGGCATGGATAAAAAGCATAGTAAATATTATATATATATATATATGAAATATTAACCCCTCCCCCCCCCATCAATCACCAAAAAATTAGAACTTAAGTTGTTACTAAATCTATGTGTAGTTAGAACATAGTGAGTGTGCTGGAAAACAAAACACAGCATCATCAATCAACGTTGTCATGGTCAACAACAAAACATCCAGCAGCAACAATATTGTATTGACAATGGATACTTACAATTAAATTAAACCAACTACACAGTGTAATAATGGCGATAAGAGGAAAAAACAACAAAAAAGAGTGTTGCCCAAAAGATGCTCTAGTTGTAGGATCAACAGGTCAATGTTGCTGCAACTGGCATCACATGACCACACATAATTGACAGATGAGTATTAATTATAAATAAGTGTTGTTGTTGTACTCTGTTGTACTCTCTTGTTGTGATAACAATCTATAGAGACAAACATCATCAACCAATACCACCATTTTAAGTAAATAATAAGAAGCATCATGCAGCATCATACAGCATCATACAGCGCAGCATCATACAGCGCAGCATCATACAGCATCATACAGCATTATATAGCATTATATAGCATCATATACAGCAGCACGCAGCAGCACGCAGCAGCACGCAGCAGCACGCAGCAGCACGCAGCAGCACGCAGCAGCACGCAGCAGCACGCAGCAGCACGCAGCAGCGTGCTGTGTGACTTTACATAACAACAATCCATCATAATAGAGGTAAAATATTGACTATAACCACAAATTATCGAAGAAGTAGAGGGAAAAGATGATGATGGAGGGAGGTTGGTAATTATTATTCATTCTCTGTAAATTTTGCAGCTACATAAAATATGAATGCTTACCTGATATGACATGTTGAGATTCTAGTTTAGATAAGAGTTTAATAGTTGTTAAGGTTGTTCTAAACGATTTATGAGTTCTATCTATCTTAGGCTGTCCTTGAGACGCTGTCCTTGAGACGCTGTTGTAATGCTTGTGTTGCTTGTGTTAGTGGCGATAGGCATTTGTCGTTTGTATTGCTGTTTGACTGGCTTGTGTTATTGTTTGAATCGGTGCGCTGTAACGGTATTTGTGGTCTGTCTGTCGTACGTGGTCTGTCCGTCGTTCGTGTTTCTGTCGTGCGAGTTAAGATTTCAACACACCCTTGCAAGCTAGTTGGACTCTTTCCTTCGATATATGTATAGATAGGTCTTAGTTTCCTGTGTGTGGCTGGTGAGTGGTATTTGGTATAGTAGTCGGCAAGGTTAACTTTGCCTGGTGCCCAGAATACTCTGTATTCTCCTTGTTCCACTCTGTCCTGTACCCAGTAGAATCTTTTGTCCATTGCTTTACTTTGTCTTTGTTTGATTGTTTTGTTCATTATTCCATCCGCTGTACTGTTATCGGTTCGGAGTGGTGTTGGTGGTTGTGGATGGCCGAGTTCTTCGAGTGTTGTTCTCATTGGTGCTAGTTCTTGTGCATTCATGTACAATGCTCCTACCTCTGCCTCTGCTGCTGATGCCATTACTGCTTTGATTATTTTTGCTAGTACATATATTGGACCATTGAATTGGGTTCCGTGTTTGTTGCCTAGATAGTGGTATCCTCCTGCTCGGCTTCGTGATTTCGGTGCTACACAGTAGGCTGCATCACTGTCACATGATAATATCATGTCGCTGGCTCTGTAAATGATTGTTGCATCCGGGTTGCTGGCGCAGTAGTTTAGGAATTGGATTAGTGCTGCTTGCGTGTCCTCTGTTGCTGTTGTTGCCTTGATGCTTAGTTCATTGAGTGCGTGTAAAAAGGTGCTATCGACTGATCTTCCATCATATAAGAATTTGCCACATACTTTCTGAATATGGTTCTTTTGTAATGGTGTTAGTTCTGGTGTTGTATCTTCCGTGTTATATTGGATTTTCTTTCCATATTCCGGTGGTACATACTTAGTTGGTCCATAGTGGTGTTTTGATGGTGTTGGGTGCTGAAATTGCTGCAGTGCTCGCTTGACATATCCCTTCATTGATAGTTTTACTTCTCTTTTTTCATAGTTCCATTCTAAATCAATTCCGATATATTTGGACCCTGTCCAATCTATTTTGAGTGGGTATTTTTCTTTAATTGCGTCGAATAAGTGGTCAATATCATCTTTGTTGGTATATTTAACTCCAAAGTCGTCTACTACTAGTGTGAAGCTGATTGGTCGTGTTTTATGTTTCCATAGTCCTGGTGTTCTCTTGGTTGGGTAATATCCATACTGTGCTAGGTGCTCTTGGAGATCTTCGTTTGCGATTCTTCCACTTTGTGCTAGTCCATACATTGCTCCTGTTATTTCTACATAGGCATATCCATCTGCTTCCGCGTATTGCATTACATTATATTCTTCGATGATTTCTGTTGGAATAAGGCTTAGGTGAATTCTCATGTATTCAGATGATTTAAGCTTTGAATTTGTGTAGAAGTTTCCTATGTCAGCTGCTGCATATTGTGCATCTTTGGTTGATATTGTGCTGTTGAGGTGTATCTTGATTGTTTCCAGGCCAGCTGTTTCTGTGCTTGTTTTGCCATCATACGGTAGTCGGTCTCCTCCTACTGTGAGTCTTGTTCGATTGATATCTTCTTTTTGTAGTCGTACGTCGCAACAGAATCTTGCATATGTTACTTTCTTTCCCATTGGTACTTGCTTTCTTTTTATAAAGTGGAACGTATCTGATCCTTTTACTCGTTGTGTACCATCTTCATTTTTTCCTACTCCTTTTAAAAGTTTACCAAATTCATTTGCTGATGATTTTTGCCACCATTCACGTGTTTGTTTGTTGGAGTGGTTGATTAGTTGTTTGTAGTCGATCATTTTCCCTGTTGCTTCATCATAAACTGTCATCGCAAAGTGTCCTGGTAGTTTTCCTCCTGCTGGGCTTTTCTGTTGTACCATGTTGGCTCGTTGTAGTCTTGTTGATAGTCGTGTCATCCGTCGTGTTAGATCTTTATCTGTATCAATGCATTTGTATCGGTTGAGTGTTCTACTGCTTACTTGTTCTTTGTCCCCACTTTCGTATTCAATAAAGTATAGTCGTTCATTTTCATTGTAGCTTGTTACTTCTCCGCGTTGAATGGTGTTGTTGTAGTTTTTCATTATTTTGGTTCCTATTTCATCTTCGTTGATTGTTGGTAGTAATGCCACCCTTGTAGCTACTCGGTTCGTATCTCGGTTCGCGTTGACGTGTTGGGCTTGGTTCATATCTCGGTTCGTGAAGAATTGGTGTTGGTTTTCCTCTGGATCACCCACCACCCTTGTAGCTGCCCATGCCGGCACCCTTGTAGCTTCACTATCCTGTTGTCGTGGAGTGAATATTTCGCGTAGCTTGTCAATGGCGTCGTTGGTTTTGGTTCCTTGGTCCAAAAATGGTGTAGGTGGATGTGGTTTCTGTAGTATTGCTATTAATCTTCTGTTGCACTTGCTAGTCTATCCTCTGATGATGTCTTTGGCATTTGTACGTGTTCTGGGAAGAATTCAATTGTATCCGTTGTTCTTTCTCCTCTTGTTGCCGGATGTATACTCTATAATTACGATAATGATGTTTGGCTGGTCCAATAAAGTAACCTTTTACTCCATGATCCGCCCATGTTTTCCTATCCTGTGGTCTTTCATGTGCTACAATGAGGCATCCAGGAGGTGCTAGTGGTGTTTTGTTGAAGTCAAAATTTCCCCATAATTCATTGTAGGCTGATTTGGCTGGGTTGATTCGTGATGGTCGTAACATGTTGAGTGTTATTACTGCTACCTGATTAACCTATCCCATTGGCTTTTTGGAAATGTTGGATCAACCCCGTATAACGTTGAGATAAAATGATTTTTGAATGTTTGTATTCCCGTTCAGCTGGTATTGTTCTATGGTTGCCTCTTGGTGCTATTTGGTACTTCAATCCTCGTGATTCTATCTCTTCGATTAGTTCTTTTGAAAATTCATTGTCTATACGATGTAGTACTGGTTGATTCCTGCTTTCTTCAGTGTATCATGCATTTCAATGAACCCTGCTAATAGGTGTTCTTTTGCTCGCGATTTGATTGCCACTGCAAGTATTGGTCCTGCATCACTGTCTTCCATTAGCATGACGTATCTGTTTCCTCGTGATGAAGTGTGTGGAAATGCGCCTGTTTGGTCACTTGATGTCATTCCTTTCAAATCTTCAAAGTTGATGGCTGTTACCTGGACTATGTGTTCGCGATTCTTTATTACTCGTGGTGGTAGGTAGTCTGGGTCATCTTCTTCATCTTCCATTATTTCCTCTGTTGTTACTTTGTCTGTTGGACGTAGGTTCTTTCTTACTTTGTGGAGATGTCCCATTGTTGTTTGGATTGATTTCGGTAGGTGTTTTCTAATGCCATTTGATGTTAATCCCGGGAATGATGTTAACCAATTTTTGTCAATTGCTTTGATTAGTGTTGTGACGACTGGTGCTCCTAATGTTGCATGGTGCCAGGCTTGCAGTTGCGATGCCGATTTTTGTTGGTAGGCACTGTTGGCTGTGTGCTTGAGTTGGATCATAAATGGTCTCTTTTTCGGTACCGTGTTGTTGTCGTCGTTGTTTAAAGGCATTAACCATAAGTTTGTTTCAGCATCTCGAGGTCCTTCAATAATTACGTTGTTATTTTTAATTACCTGTACATTTTGTTTTTTAAAAACTACTGTACAGTCAGCATCACATAATACTGGTACCGATATTAATGATCTTTCCATTTCTTTGAATCCATGTGCTTTCTGTGCTTCTGGTGGTAGTTCCGGCGCTAATCGTAGTTGTCTGGTTGTTACAGAGTTCATGGTGTTTGTGTTGGCTACTCCTACATTGATTTCGTCATGCTTTAGTGCTTTGCCTAGGTACTTATGTTTGTTTGCTAGGAACATGCTTGTTGCTGCTGAATCTGGATGACCTTGTGGTGTAGATTGGTCAATTAGTAGTGCTTTGAATTTGTTTGTGAGGGTTGACAAACGAGTTGTGCTATCAGTATTATTATTAGTTACTGCTGCTGCATATGATATATGCTTGTTGATACGCGAAGATGATGTGTAATTATTTAAATCAGTATTATTTATTTTATTATTTTGACTTATCTTACTATTCACCTCCCCACATCTTCAGGTTGCGAAATGACAGTTGGTAGTAACACCTCCCATCTTGTTAGCTAGCGTTGCTGCTACATTGTGGCATGCTTTACGGTTGACACACGTCTCTGGTGTGTGTGTTGGTTTGATATCGTATCCACATGATGGGCAATAACTGGTTGAATTTGGGTAGCGGCGTTTCGATCTTTGGCCATTGCCTAGGTCATTTTTGATATACTCGCCGTCAAATTTGCTCTTCTTTTTTGCTTTTGCTGCATTGTTTTCACCTTGGTTGTTGTTTTGAGTGAATTGCGCAAACATCTGCATCATTTCTTCTTTGGTAACAGTGCTTGTTGCACTACTGCCACCGGCGCTGCCATTGCTGCTGCCGGTGCTAATCGATGCTGGGATCCGTCCGGGGATCTCGTTGTTGGTTGCACTGTTCGCTAGTTGTTGTTGTTGTTCAATCCGCGCTTCTAATTCCTGTATCTTTTGTGTTTGTAGTACGAGTACTTCTGATGCTTGTCGTTGAGTATCTTTCCGCTTTGTTTTGGCCAGTACTGCATTCGCTAGTTCGTTCGTTTCATATGGCTGGATCAGTTTGTTCATTTGGATCTCTTTGCTGAAGTGCTTCCTCATGTCCTCCCAGGTTGTTAATGTCCTCTGTTCCATTCGCGACACGCATCCTTCAATCAATGTTCTTTTCAAATGTGGCATATGCATTCCTCATTACTTCTGCGTCTGTTACTGTTTCGCGGAGTCCGTTAGTAGTTCCTGCTTCATTGATTGCTTTGTAGTAGTGTTGGACATACGATCTGGATCATAGTCTACTTTGAGTAGTTCACGTGCATTTAGGATTTCACGATCCTTGTCAACTTTTAGGATGAAATTCGTCCACATGTGTTGGTATACTTCATGTGGTGATACTCCAAGTAGTAACCCGTCAGTTTCTAATTCAATGAATAAATCTTCATCGAAGCATGCTTGGATTGCTTTGTTTGTGTTGCGCTTGTGTTCTTCGTATTCCTCATAGATTTTGAGTACTTGTTTGTGCGCTGCATTGAGAATGTTGGTATCGCCGGTATATGGCCTGGGTCGACTGGCACTGGTACTGGTGCTGTGATTCCCTTCTTTAGTATCCACTGTGCTCGGTGCACATTATCCATGACCATCCGTGATCTCTTGCTTCTGTGATGTTGCATTTGTAACTGGTTTGTACTTTTGCCATCTGTTTCTGGAATGTAATTAACTGTCCCTGTTGTTGGAATTCCAGCTACTCGGTCAATGCCTGAATAGTCGTATTCAATTTCAACTTTCGTCATGTTTTTAACGTGTTTCCGAAACGTCGTGTTTACTGACTATTTCGTAGGTCTAGTGTTATGTCCTGCGACAATATTGTTTAGAACTGTTGAGATTCTAGTTTAGATAAGAGTTTAATAGTTGTTAAGGTTGTTCTAAACGATTTATGAGTTCTATCTATCTTAGGCTGTCCTTGAGACGCTGTCCTTGAGACGCTGTTGTAATGCTTGTGTTGCTTGTGTTAGTGGCGATAGGCATTTGTCGTTTGTATTGCTGTTTGACTGGCTTGTGTTATTGTTTGAATCGGTGCGCTGTAACGGTATTTGTGGTCTGTCTGTCGTACGTGGTCTGTCCGTCGTTCGTGTTTCTGTCGTGCGAGTTAAGATTTCAACATGACAACTACCCTTGATCCATCGATCCATCGGATTGTAGTTGTTATATCTCTGCTTATGCTGCTATTGTGTGTTATCACTAAAGAGGGCCCACCATTATCTGTGATCAATCCAGATCAATCCATTATCATTTTGATTCCCAGACAATTGATAAGTGCTGCATCTTATTTTTACTGTATGTATATGAAGGATATTCTGGTGCATTACCTCCCCATAGCCTCCATGAGTGGTGTGGTGTATTATTGTATATTGTGTCATCATCAAATCGATCTATAATTTAGTCAGCTAATATAACAGAAACAGTGTGTTGATTACATGCCATTTATTGTTCTGATTCCAACTAGAGATATGTTGATTACATTACAGCTTGTAGACAAACAGTAATAATGCAATAGACTAACTAGTGACTATCTTAAAACTCCAGTCATACAATACATCGATTGCATTGCTAGGAACAAAAATATCCCCAATAAATGGAGAATTATAGGACTAGCAGATAGATTCTTGGACTATCAGAAAGAAACCGTACCATCTTTATTGATCAATGCCTTTGATAGAAGCAAATTGGAAGGCGCTCCTTCTGGTTTCAAATGGCTGGGATCATGATAATATCACAGGGCTATCTGTAACAAAACTATTATCAAGCTATGAGAAAGAAGGCCTCCCAAAGGTTCGGCTGGTAACTTACTGGTATGGGTACGGTGGGTGTAATTGTGATGCCCGCATCAGGCTTCTGGTTGATCTTGGGACAAGGGATGTTCTTCATCCTATACCAAGGTGACAATACCTACAATAAGAAATCAAAATGAATACTCTTTATCTCTCTTTACGCACCTATGACCACACAAAAGGCTAGAAATACTACTTTTGTTGAACATAAGGTGTCCACTTTATTCATTAGAAGTTCCACTATCGTAGTTTCTTGTTTTCTCTAGGAAGTCGCATCAATGACTTTTGGCCCATGCATCGAGCATCGACGTACAAATAGAAAACAGGTAGCAAGTAGGTGTTGAGCCAGATTGATTGCGTACCGGAATCCTGCGTTGCGGCCTATGGTATTCATCAGAATGATGAGGTGCATGCATGCTATGGTACTCTTTTTGGATCGGAAATTATTACAGAAAACTAAAGTCTGTTGAATAAATCATTACATTGAACTGCAACTACATCATACATGAACATCATCAAACATCTACGCGCAGGAAATTTCCTATTGTAAGGAATTGCTTATTTATTGTTAGATAAACTATACGTAAATCAATATTTATTTTCTTATACATGAAATTATCTTCTCAAATACTCACACAATGCATCCAATCCTCCCCTTCCATCATCATTTGAATACCTCCATCCACAAAACATCCTCAGTTACGCGCAGTGGAGTAGATAAACACCACTAACAGGCAACTAAGCTCACATTTCTCATGAACACTATTTACATATATGCATAGTTAGGAAGTCTTCAGTTTAGTGAACTTAGGTAGCTAGACGCATTTACATCGTCTAGACAACTTGGGGCACAAGATGTACACGGGCATGTTTTAGTCGTTTTTTTTGCTTGATAGCACTATCAGTGACGTATTCAGAGAAATCTTTGCGTCACGAATACTTGTACGCAACAACCCAAGAATAAAGAACATGTAGAATCCTCTCGCGACAGGCATGAAGCTATTGACATCAAAATCACACGAACAAGAGGATCAATAACAGCTACATAAACGATTGCGTATTGTACTCCTTCATTTCATCTTTTAGGATTTGGGAATAGCAGGGGAATACTAGTCGTACTCTTAAGTCATCCACGTTCACGTCCAGAGCAATTAGATAGACAGATAGAGAGGTAGAGAGGGCAATTACTTCAAGTAAAACATACCTATTTTCACCACACATAATCGCAATCAACAACAACGTCTTCAAAAATATCAAATTCCGTAAAACGGCTTTTCGTTGACATTGAAATTCAACCATGGACATGATCAATAATACAACCGTGTCAGTATCAGCAGTATGGTCCCGCAGGTCGAGTGGTCCGTGCCCACTTTACATGTAGAGCGGATTTACCCATGGGAAGTTCATTGCGAGTGACGGGTAGCAGTCTTTGGTCTCCAACCTCATTGACAAGTCCATCTGATCCTATGAACGCTCATCAGATAGCACAAGATAGCGCTGCCGCGGCGGTTATCCTTCGTACGGGAACGATACAGAAGATTCGCTGGAATATTGGCTCAGTAACAATCCAACTAATTTGTATGCCAGTAGTGTTGAGATGGTAACAACACCAGAAGATTATCCCGTTTGGACGACGAAGCAACCGGTTGTGATCGTTTTGACCGCAACAAATAGTGCTGTTCAACGACATTATTACCGTTATTTGGTGGTGACACCGGGTGCGTCATCTCCCACGGAAATGGATATATTGAGTGATACTCATGTAGATACAATGGATATTTCTACTAGTGATGGACGAGACGGAACAATTAATGTTATGATGTGGGAACAGCCCGAATTTCCAGGAATGGAACGAACAGCTAGTGTTAGTAGTAACAACAAACTCCCGGTCCATGCATCGGCTAGTACAAAATCTATTGATACGAATGTTACCACGATGTCGACCGTACCCGGTATAAACGATCCATCGTCGCCACAAAATCAATTCTTACTCTTAGCACAAATGCCATACCGGACCTTGGACATTCACGTCGAAACTGCCAAGGTGTCTAATCCACGTCCAGAAGATCGTCTCGATACGTGGAATAGTTCTGATGACAGTACCTTTCAAGCATATTTAATTCGAGAATCGATGCAACGTGATAAGGCCAAGGCGGCTGCGATGAAGAAAATGGCCGAAGAACGACGGAATAGTTTCGTTATGGATGGACGATCTCAATCGGATATGTCCGATGGAAATCTATCGGCTATTTCTGGCGTCGCCGATGACAACTCTGGAGACGTCGATATGACAAACCTAGTCGTTTCTTCTCCCGGCGCAGCCGAACAGGCTGCTATAAACACAAGTCTTGCACCGAAAATTCTCTTCATTTGTTTCCATTTGCCTGTGGTCGTTGTGAAAGTCGATGGTAAATGGGAGGCCACATGGAGTGAATCCTTATTGGCTAGCAAGGATTCGAGTAGAATTGTTGCCAATTATCGTGCACATTGGATAGGAACCGTAACGGCGCATCCGCCTATCTCAAAGGAGGAAGATAGACAAGCTATCCGGGCTATATTGGCCGAAATGGAGTGTACGCCTATCTTTTTAGATCCATCAACGGCACAGGCACACTATTACGGATTTTGTAAGCAAGTTTTGTGGCCAGCCTTTCACAACATCGACTTATTGGATCTTTCCACTAGTGGAGGAGGTGAAAGTAGTAGTGGTAGCAGCAGTAACCAACAACAAGGTACTGGTAATAAGGACGCAGGTGGTAGCGACGGTGTCGCTACGTCCGATTGGGATCAAAGTCGATTAGATCATTGGTGGCAAGCCTACCAGCAAGTTAATCAAGAATTTGCTAATGTAGTGAAAGGAATAGTCGAACGTGACGCTGTGACAATGATCGATAAGACCTATCTTTGGATTCATGACTACCATCTTGCATTGCTACCAAGGTACTTGTGCGAGGATGGAAGTGCTACTAAGTATTGTCGTAAGGTCTTCTTTTTACATATTCCATTTCCTACCTCTCAAATCTTTCGTGAACTTGAATGCGGAGAGGATATTCTACAGGGTATGTTGCATGCCGATGTTGTTGGATTTCATGCCTTTGATCATGCTCGACATTTTTTGAATGCCAACAAACGGATAATGGGTTTGAATTACGAAAATCTACAAGGAGGTCTTATCGGCGTGAATTATATGGGACGGACTGTTCTCGTGAGCATGTCCAATGTTAGTATTGAACCAAAAATGGTCGATGTGGCCTTGAAATTACCATCTGTAGATATGGGATGTAATAGTCTTAGACAAATCCACGGGGATCGCAGTATCATTTGTGGTGTTGATATCGGACAGCGTCTCAGTGGGTCGAGTCTGAAGTTGTTGGCCTATGAGCGTTTGTTACAAGACTATCCGTCATGGCAAGCTAAGGTGGTCATGGTATTAAGAATATTACTACCGGGATCAAGAAAACGCGACGAACAAATCACGGTTCGTGAATTGCGACAAATTGTGTTACGCATTCAAGAGAAATACGGGAGTGCAGTCATCGATTACAAGGAAATTACTGGGTCCAACTTACCTTTGGATCAAAGGCTAGCACTCTGGAAGGCTTCTGATGTATTGATGCTGACGCCTATTCGAGAAGGTTTGAATCATTGGCCTTTGGAATATATTTATTGCAAGCGTGATATGGCGCCCGGGGTTGTCATAGCCTCAGAATTTAGTGCAGTTTGTAGTATATTGAATGGTGCATTGCGTGTAAATCCCTTTGACATTCAGATGACAGTAACAATTATGGATAAGGCTTTGAGCATGGATCCTGAAGAGAAGGAGGGTCGTCGGTATCGAGATTTGGACTTTGTGTCAAACAGTCCCAGTGATCGATGGGTTAGAAATGTCCTACGGGATATGAATGATGCTTACACGGCCTCCAGCTCGGGTAACAAGAAAAGCCACGATAATTCTCCGCTTCCAGGTATGAGTACCCCCAAAAGCCCAGGACATCGACGAACGTCTTCAAAGATTCGTCGAGAGGAAGTTCAAGGAACTGCTGCTTTTTTGCTGAAGGAATCACATAACTCTTTTACGCACATGAACCCAAAAGTGTTGAAACAAGCCTATGATGTGTCGTCCCGGCGTGTGATAATTCTTGATTTTAATGGCACCATCGTTCTCAAGGAGCCACCGGGCAAATATTTGAAGCGCGAAATTCTTGGCTCATCTGGAAACAAGCCACCTCCTGAAGTTTTAGAGGCATTGTCGTTATTGTGTCGTGATCCTAGGAATACAGTCTACGTCAATTCGGGTGATTCGTCAGAGAATGTTTTGAGTGCATTAGGAAATATCCACAATCTAGGCCTAGCTGTATCAAATGGGGCTAAGTTTAGCCCTCCTATGCAAGATAAAGACGAAGAGAGACAATGGCAGGCATTTGATTTGGGAGTTGACTGGGATGCTGTGAAGCGAGTCGCATTGCCTGTACTAAGCAAGTATACAGCTCGCTCCAATGGATCTTTTGTAAAGCTGACAGCCTTCTCTATAGGTTGGTCCTACTATAGCTGTGATCCTGAATGGGGATCCCTGCAGGCGCTCACCTTGTTTTGGAGCTAGAGGCCGAACTAAAAACTTCCAATGTACGTCTGGTCACGCTGAAAGGTATTGTCGAGATCGTCCCACGCAAACTTAACAAGGGTCTCATCGTCAAAAAAGTTCTCCGAGACATTTCCAAGACACCAAATGAACCGCCGATTGACTTTTGTCTCTGTTTAGGTGACGATATCTCGGATGAAAAAATGTTCACCAGTGTTTTTTCGTTTATAGCCGAAATGGGTGATGCTACGTCTGCTCATTGGATCCACCTGTTATCAACGACGATGGTACCCTCGAAGAGCCTAAATCTTCAATTATTCTCGCACAGAAACCAATCCCGGATCCCATGTACTGCTTTACTTGTGCGGTAGGCAAAAAACCTTCAAGTGCCTCCATGTATGTAACGGATGCTCAAGAGGTGGCCAATGCTCTTGTTCTACTAGCCAAGGGAGAATTCCCGCAAGGTGGAGTAGACACGGGTAGGGGCATCGACCAAAATATGTTTACGTGAAAAAAAAAACGTAGAAAAGAAAAGAAAGTGATAAATTGCAGCTTTAACTATGAACAAAAATACTAGAACAAATACAGTGACACATAACTGCACCTGTAATCGATTTTTTAGTGGAGATTTAATTGCTCTTTCTCTTAGTAATGTAGCTACAAACACGTAGCTAATAATTTAATCTAATCTGATCCGATCCTATTACATTATTATCTATTACCACGGGTGGTATTTCTTCGTGTACCAGATGTTTTACGCCCTCCCCCCTTTTTTGTCACTGGTCATTCGATTGTTTCGAGTCGTTTCCTTTCGTAGTCGTGGTGTCCTAGTACCTGTCGTATGTTCACTATGACGGGATAATGAAGGATTGATTTTTTGACTTTTCCAACGAAAGTTTTTTTTGATTTACTCGGGTCTTTTTTCTATCTGACGCCATTCGATTGTTTTGAGTCTTTTCCTTTCGTAGTCGTCGTGTCCTAGTACCTGTCGTATGTTCACTATGACGGGATAATGAAAGGATTGATTTTTTGACTTTTCCACGAAAGTTTTTTTTGATTTACTCGGGTCTTTTTCTATCTGGCGTGGACGCTGGTCTGGCTGAAACAGCCTAGACTTTCCGGCAGGTTCGAAACTCCATCCATATCTTCAGTTGATAAGTTTCTTTCCTTTCTATTTTCATTCTTTTCTGGATCCAAATCACTAGGCACCCTTTCCACCTGAACAAAAGCTGAAGTCGAAGTCAAGCCTGACTGAGCAAGATGGGAACTATCATTCATTATTTCGCCAATATCATCAGCATCTGTAGTTCTACCACCGTTGGAGAGGTAATCTTCTGATGTTAGATCAGCTGTTTTATTGCACCCCTCCTTCTCTTGTTCCTCCTCCTCCTTCCTCCTCCTCTACGTGCGGTGGTTCATTCCATAATCCCTGCTGAGTTAGCCATTTCTTTCGGTACGCGAATGTCTGATACTGGCTGGGTGTTTCACAATACCTGCAACTACATTGAAATTTAATGCGTGGTTGCGCACGTGGTCTTTCTAGACGATACCGACGTTCCCATACTTTTTCTGCTACTTGCTGAGCAATAGCCTCCTTTAATTCTATATCAGATAGTTTTTGCGGTACAGATTTAATACTGGACTTTGGACGGTTGGTAATTTAACATCATCTAAACTGTCGTAATGAATTTGTTCAGACTCAGTATCATCTTCTTCATCTTTCCATTCTCGATCCAAGTACATGTCAGTTAGATACATAGTACGAATACGTTTGTGTTGATTTATATCATCAATATCAACATCATCACCGTGAGTGCTCTTATTCGATAAAAAGCGATCATAGTTGGTTGTAATTTTAGGCTTTAATGCCTTAATTCCTCCTAAAGCGCATGCCTCATTAAAAACAGTAAATTGAACAGGATTTGGATTGTTGCTGATTTTTGGGAATGTGACAATTTCTTTTCCTTTAACCCAAGTAGCAGAAGGCAATTCTAATAATGGTTTGTACTTTTCACTCTGCGTCCCGTTTGCTTCTATAGTATGTTCATTTAATCTTGTAAAACGTGCAATCTCTAATGCTTCCATAAGTGAAGGCTTAGATTTGATTTTATGTTCTTCAGGAACCTTACGACATCGTGCTTCCATCTGAGCTTGAAAGATCATAGATTGTAGTGCCGCAGATATTACACCAATTTTTATTTCATATGGCTCTTCTTCAGGAATAATAATTGGAGGCAATGGGGATGTATCATCAATCTTATCATTGTCTACGATATTAGGTTCCATGGCTATTGACTCTAGTTCTTGGTAATACTGTTTTTCTGCATCAAGACGTCGTTGTCGTTCTTCTTGTTCAGCATATTCAATATTTCGAGAATGGATTAATTTCATTTTCTCTAGATTATCTTCGTCTATGTTGCTGAACTCTACTACTTCCTCTACTTCACTGATTTTATCTTTTGTGATCTCAACTTCCGTGAAGTCATCATCGCCTTCGCCTTCATCTTCGTCGCTCCAAGATGATGCTATAGGATAAAAACATGCCTCCGTGTGATGAGTTTTACTTGGATACCGTGGAAGTTTTCGTTGCACTAATTCAATTTCTATCTTTCTAACATATAACGGGACAGGTGCATGTTGCTTTTCGTGTATATCATCGTCTTGTTTAATTTGTTGTTGTTGGTCTTGATTTATTATTACACCACGTTCATTCGTTGTTGTTGTTGTCGTTGTTGTTGGAGTTTGTCTAAAAAAACCGTTACCGAAAAATCGTCTAAGCCTACGATTATTCCTTCCAGTGTCGTCTTCGCTTTGATGATGATGATGATTACTACGAAGAAGATGAAAGAAAATATCATCATCTTCTAGACGCAAGGAAGCCTGTCGAGGTAATTCGACACCATCCCAATTACTTCGTGAACAACCAAAATTGAAGTAATTTTTATTATCTCCTGTAGCGGAATAACTCCTCATTGCTTTAGGAATTCTGGTCGTGGTACATTTCTCGTCGTCCGGCATTGCATTTCAGTAGTCAAGCATTAATAATGTGTATGTGGCGGAACAAAAGTGTATACCTGTACAATACATCCAAGCATTGAAGTTATTGCAATGACAGTACTCGCCTTTATTTTGTTGGAAGTGTCATTAACGTCACAACACATATATGCGAATAGCGATCCAGTCACAAATCAATAATCTCTGCACTTTTTACATGCCTCCAAATTTTCAAGCATAAGTAGTTTTTTGGCGTAATTAAAATTTACATAAGGATATTGAAAAAATATTACATTAAGTAAAATCGTTGACAGAGTGTACGGGTAGTGTAAAGAGAAAAGCAGACAAAAACGAATAAATAAACTCAATGTCTTTTCTTCAAAGGAAAGGATACGAATTTCCGTGCGGGATAAGTAAAGCAGAAACAGACAAACGAATAAATTAACTCAATGTCTTCTTCTTCACCGGAAAGGATACTGTTTATCGCGGGTGGGACTGATGGTATAGGTTTTCATTGTTGATAGAAGAATGTAAACGATGCAAGTACTCAAAAATTTATGTCCTTGGTCGGAACTTTGATCGTCTAAAAAAGCAGTTGTTGTTGAATACGCGTTCGGTCCCTGATATCGTCGAACTTTCATGCGATATAACTCAGCAAGACGAGATCAAAACGACATTATCAAGAATTAAAGATGAATCCATTCACGATTTTATTCTTACAATCGGAACCTTTCATCGTGGCAACATTGCTGATATAACTACGACGACATCGTTGCTAATCATTCCATCTTAATTGTATTTCTACAATCAATTTAATCCGTTCTATACTAACGAAACTAGTGAAAGGGCAAAGTCAGATCTTAGTTTGTACTGCAAGCGTTGCCGTGACGGCTCGGAGTCCGTATGGTTTGCAGAGCTGTACTAAAGCCGCATTGCGATCATTCATCGACACACTTCGTATTGAACTTAAGGGAACTACACGAGTTATGAATATTATGCCACCATCAGTCGATACACGAATATTTTCAAAAGCTGATGATCATCGTAACACAGACAATACCCACCACCATTAGAGTGGTGGTTGGTATGCAATACATGCTCGATTGTCCGTTTGATATTTGCATTCCCGAATTACTGATAGAGCAACATCAATTCGACGAACAACAATTACCAGGCTGATGACGTGGCTACGTTGCGTTGCGTTGCGTTACATAATGTACTGCACTCGTACTACTACTATGTAGTGATTGGTTACAAGTCATATTAGCTATTTATTTATGATTAGGAGTTAATATTTATATTATGTTTAAAATGGTCCAATAATATTTTTCTTTCTTTCTTTCTTTTTTCCCTTATCAGTAAAATTTAGAATGACTGTATTTCTTTGCAAACCGGGCAAACCGCTGTGGGGTAATGATTCTGTTCGATTGATCCGAATTGGTACACTCTTGGAGAGATTGCAAAAATACATCAAACTCTGGTCCGTTGCAATTGTCAGAGTGAGCTCGTGGATGACTTGAATCAATTTGGGTGTAACTAATCCCTCCATACTGGCTTGGTGCCACAACGCAACGGTCATGTTTCCTCTAGTACGACTGGGTGGAATACAAGCTTTAATAGTCTGCAAGAGATAAATTATCGATGCCGCATTACGTTTTGGCAAACCGTGTTTATTGTGTGTAAGATGATTGTAAACGCCGAAACCGTATGCTAATCCTTGATCAACAATGAGACCCCGTCGTTCTTTGTTATCATCTCCATTCGCTGCCAAACAGAGATTTCCAATACCACGGAGGGTGGCATTGTATGTGACCATCGTGGGGACTGTTGAGGGGAACCAGTACTGATCTCCACTGTCACTTTTGTTGTTGTTGTGCTGATTGTTGAGATCGTGAGCCTTCCACGCCGCTACGGAAACTCGGTATAGATCATCCGGTTCTAATAGTTGCAAATATGTATCATTGCTAGCATCTATTGAAAATTGCGTGGCACACGCCATTGCATCCAAAATAGTATCGTACATATTTGTCGTGACTCCTGGTATGGCAAAGTCATCGTCTTTACCGATCAAGGTTTTCTGCTCCTGCAGCTGTTGATCTCGGGCGTCGACTTCAAGCTTATCTTCAACGGCGGATACAAATAGATCATCTACGGGTTTTCCGTTTCGATTTCTGCATTCAAGTCTTCATTGTCACTGTCACTGCTGCTACCACTACTAATACCGCCTACGCTTAACGTTGATGAAGGAGAGGAAGCAATTCCCGTATTTTTATAATTTAGTGTTTCCCATCGTAGTCGTTGGTACATCTCTCCTTCTTGGTGGAATCGATCCATAACATCCACCATTGTTTCCAGCATAACGGAGGCCTCGTCCGGATTGACATCACCACCATCAAGACCAACACCACCGCATAATGTTAAGGGAGAAATATTTCGATTGTATCCTCTTAGCAAGTATTCCACTAATTCACCAGACTCGTGTGCGACTGCGTATGCCTCATCACGGTCATTTTCTATGGTCGTCGACTTTGTTTTGATATTTTGACAAAACAGGAACCGATTGGGGTTTCTAATATTTGTTGAGTAAGTTCCTGTAATTCGGTAGGATCACGGCACACAGGAGGTGGTCCCCTCGATGAATGCTGCGTGGGAATAAGCCGTTTTGGGCGTGAGGACTTGTTGTCGATTCGTTTGCTGTTGATGTTGTCGTTGTTTTTGTTGAAAAGGATCGTCCAAATAAATTCAAAGTCTGATCCGCATTATGTTTTTCTCTCGTCAGCATACGCGCCGTTATTCTTCGAGGTCCTCGTCGCGACAGAGGAGAAGCATTATAGCAGCTACTACCTTTGCTTTGCAAGACAGTCCGGAAGGAACAGAAGGCCATACTTGTACAGAAAAAAACGAGTGAGGACTATTATACACTCTACTGACCATGTACTCGTCAACTGAAGCGTTGTTTGTTGTTGTTGTTGCTGTTGCTGCTGATACAACTAAGTACAGAATACAAGTATTGGGTTTTTGATTATACAACGCACAACATTTACTTTACTTTTATTCACCTGTTAATATTCTAAATTCCAGATTCCGCATTCCGTTTCGAATCTTTTCCTTTATTTTTGACGCGCGTAATATCTTTAATTCGAACTTAAGCTTATTATATATATATATATTTATATATATATTATAATGTAGGCTATTATTATCTCTTATTACTACTATATATCATCAGATCGTCTAGTTACTTTCATTACTGGTGTATTAGAAGGGGCCCCATAATCATCAGGTATGTTTTTCACAATGATTAATACTTTCTTTTTTGACAATCTCAATTGCAGTTAGTTTTTGTACAGTAGCTAGTAACATAATACTAGAACAAATTTAGGTCGCAACGAAAATTAGTACGTTAACGTAGTACGAAATACTGCACTAGATAAATAAGAAGCCATCGAGACTTAATATTGTGTCTAACTAGAAAACAGCGATATTTTAGAATCCATTCCTTCAATCGAATCATAATTTCATTATTGTTATTGTTATTGACTAGGTTTGAGTGTGACTTTAAAGGCACCATTACCGTTAACAGATTCGTAATATGATCTTGCTGTTGTAGCAATTCTTCAACTTTTGGCCGTATCACTGCCTTATGATCAGAAGAATGATGTCCCGCTCCAGTTATTACTAGGACAGTTTTTCTATTTTTAGAATTTGACTTTTTACACCAGTATTTCAAAAAGGCAGTTGCTGCATCAATCGCTTCATTTACAAACAAACCATGTAAGTCAATTTCTCCACTTGTTTGCCAATTCTGTGATTGTAAAATAAGATTGGATGCTTTCTTATTTGTATCATCCTGTTTCGTTTTCCATTTCTTTTTTTGTTCACTTAACGTATGCGCCTTGCCTTTATCACCCCTTTTGTATGCATCTTGTGACTCTTTAGCACAATGAACTAATTTCTCGTGATATGTACTGGCCTGATCGCGGAGTGCAATCACGTCATCGGTCACAAAGGCTTGTTCGCCTTTTCGTTGCTTTTTCGATGGAGGAAGAGTCGTAGCAGGACGAGAAGGATGTTGAGGAGAATCTACTGCCGATGACGATCCGAAGCAATTTCCCATCTTATTCTACAAAGAATAGTCTCCACTTTGCTAGCTACTACGGGGATCCAGGTTGGAGGTATTGTAGTTAATAGAGTTGCGACGATCGCCTACAATAGCTAATATATCGATCTACGGTATCAAGAATCAAGAAGAAAAATTATGTAAGAATTGTTCAGATGTCAGATTGAAAATTATTTAATTCGATTCATTCGATTCAAAAATCGCGCCATCACCGATCACCACAGCCACGCAAAAGTGATTGAGATTTGAATATTGTTCTGTCAATCATAAAAGCACTCATTCATACACTCATCACATCACATCACATCACACCCTTTACATTGTAGACTCATCACAGTATTATCAATCCTTTCTTGCAGCGCATTTGGAAATATACAACTATTCAACAATGAAAACTACGCAATCGTATTACGCCTCTGGCGTTTTAATTTTAGTGTCGATTGCTGCCCAGACATTAGCTTTCGTCCCTATCGACAATCAACACAACAAAATTTCAATCAGAACGTCTGTAATAGATGTAACCACGACGACGACGAAACTTCAAGTTCTATGGGACCCTCTCAATGAGATAGAACATGACGTAGGATTAGTAGAATTTCCTACAGACAAACAACGGATGGCAATTAAGAAAGAAGCAAAGCAACGAAAATCTCGCAAGCAATTGCCTTACTTTTCTTTATCAGAAGAAGAAATGAATGGAGAATGGTCGGATGAAACTTTTTCGACCGTATGGAAACAATTGACCGAAACAGAAATGATGGAAATCAAGGGGGTTTGTAGAACAGACAGACGTGCCGTCTTTCGACAAGCGAAACTTTTCTGTGAGGAATTGGAAGATATGATTTCGAGTAGCAACGATGAAAGACGATGAAGACGACGATGAAGAAGCGCGAGGTTTACCCGTAGCACTCATATCTACGAAAGGGCACACAGCCTTGATTTTTTGTCCGACGCTTCCACAAGAGCATCCTGACAAATTCATACTTAGAACTAGTGTCGGACAAAAGAATGTATGGAGATCCCGGCCGAAGGCACTACGAGATAATAGAGGACAAATCATCAAGGAATAATCAAAGATGGAGTGATATCGGCGTTGTGTCTTAGAGAAACAGGTAGCGAATCAATTTGAATATATATTTGCAAAGGAAAATAATATAAATGTATTTTTGTTTCAGATAATTAATGATCTTTGTAACATCTCAACTACATGCACTACTATGCTTTGAATGGAATCTTATTTTATGATTTATCAATTTCTGTAGATTGAACATAGATATACTTTAATATCATTGTATGATGGGTCATTAGAGTAAACAATTTTCAGTGCATCATAATATTATGGAATATTTCGATGGCATCAATTGTAATGCCTGTACCGTACAGTATGCTGTTTTGTATTTGTCCATTATTTTTTGATACTACCGAGCTTAAAATGATTCATTCATATGAAATAATTAGAACGACGGACGGACGAAGAAAGAAAAGAAAATTTGTTTTATTAACAACAAACAAAGAGAAGAGAAAAGTTAGTCAGAAAAAGCAGAAATAAAATTTTCCAACCACGCTAAAACATCTACTGGAGGACCCGGTCGAAATAATTATCGTGGAAAAACGTTGGTTCCCGCGCGAACATTTAGGAGGGTAAGAAAAACCTTCCACCGTATGGTTCGATTTTTTTCTAAATAAATCTAAATTTTTCTAAATAAATCTGAAATTTTCTAAATAAATCTAAATTTTTCTAAATAAATCTAAATTTTTCTAAATAAATCTAAATAATTAAAAAAAAAAACGGTTGAAGTAAATTACTATGCCCCTCACATTTCGTTAATGCGACCAATAAATTGGAGGGCACGAAAAACTTTCTATAGTATGGTTCCATTTTTTTCTAAATAAATCTAAATTTTTCTAAATAAATCTAAATTTTTCTAAATAAATCTAAATTTTTCTAAATAAATCTAAATTTTTCTAAATAAATCTAAATAATTAAAAAAAAAACGGTTGAAGTAAATTACTAAGCCCTTTGATCGCGCGACAATAATAAAACTTTCAATCGTTAAAATTCATTTAGGCCGGGTCCTCCTGTACTTCTGAATTCTCATCGTTGTTGGATTGTATGTTGTTGCATGTCTGCTGTGTAAATAAGATTCGACCCTCACATGAATCATTTGACGAGATTGTTGTCACCGGTATGGTTCTTCGATACTAGCTACCATGATCATTAGACAGTCATTAATTTGTTATAAGCGCTATTCCCCGCTTGGTGTTTTCTGCCTTAGACATCCGTCAATTTTGTGTAAGCGTTCTTCGCCGCCGCTTGGTGTTTTCTGCTTCCGTAGTTGTACAAGTAGACGAACGATATTTACTAATGGTCAAGTTACTAAAAAGGACGATCCATATGCTATACTAGGTCTGCAATGGGGTGATGGTGCTACGACAACCGAGATACGACAAGCCTTCCGAGAAAGAGCAAAAGTGCTACATCCCGATGTCGTAGATCAATCTGTAATGACAATCGAACAAGCTCATGAAGAATTTTTAAAACTAGCCAAAGCGTACGAAACTTTAACGAAACACTTATCACAAGACGATAAAGATAATATAGAAGAATGGAGAACATCGTTATGGCGACAATCAGATCGGATCGCACTGGATAGGACCGATGTTGCAGGCGTTGCACGTAAACGTCCAGCGAAACCAGCACAGACACAATCATCAAACTCAAACTATGGTCGGGAACTTGGACATCCAAGTGGTCAAGGAATAGTAAGACGGAGAGGAGAATACTTATCATCATCGGCGGGTGATGATGATTCCTCTTCTTCCATCACTGCTAGTAAGAAACTACGTAGTTCCAGTGTTGGACGAGGACAAAGTAAATGGGTGAATAAAACAAAACAAAAGGGTGAATATAAAGAATGGTCGATGCCATCTGAAGCAATCGACAATACCAGAAAAACGTGAAAGAGATGTTTACAAAACAAGTACACAACCAACAAAATTAGCATATTTCATCAGCACACATACGTAGTAGATATTGCATCAGCACACATTCAACATACGCAGTAGATTCATATTTTCGAACTTAAAATATTGATTGATTTATCTGTTCGTTCCTAGTAGAAAAGAAATTAAAACGGTGAATAATCTTCTTTTAGGATCTACTAGTGACAAGATTTTCCGGTCATGATTTCTTGTTTCAAATAGCAATTTTACTAGCGTATTATTCGATCAGGCCAATGAAGAGTCTGAATAATCTTTTAGATGTTGATCAAGACGTTCTTCACTTTTTCGTAAAGCTTCTTCGGCTTCTTGTTCTAATCGATCTGCTTCATCACTTGCTTCCATGGCACGATTTAAAGAGGAGGTGGCATCCAAACTATTTTTAGCGACTTCATCCACTTGCACCAATTGTTCCATCGTCACCCTTTTGGAACGATCGTCAAATATATTTTCTGCTTTTTTTGCAAGTTCGGCCGTAGCCTCTGCCTCCTCTTCTGCTTTCTCACTTAATTCATTTGCTGTTTTCCGTGCCTCTAATGCTCCTGCCCATGATGTTTCGGCATATTCCACGGCTTCTAATACATCTTCTTCCGATACCAAAAATATTCTAGTAGACGACGACTCCCGTTGTTCTTTTAAGTTTATTACTGTATTTGTAAAAAGATACGTTGTTGTCGCTTTTGTCGTTTTCCGTCGTGTCGATGACAGTACCGGCGGTGATGGCGTTGACGTTGACGATGACGAAAAGAATAGCGGGAAATTTCCATTTCTATTCACAATAACAATATCGTCCGATCTATAACAATTCTGTGAACTGCTGCGCTAAACTCAAACGTACAGAAAGCATCCGCACCACAGTCATTATTGTTAAAAGCCAATGATAGAACCAACAGTCCCACTAGTATAAATTTTCTTGCTATTATCATCATCGTCGGCAGCGATCTTCTGTATTCAGATAGTAAATAATGTACTGTCCACTTGCAATGGATCACATTGTTTATTCATTATTGGTCGTACCAAAAAATTCGTAGACATCACACACGCAAAATAAACAGTAGTCCTAAATGTTTTTGATTGGTGTTTATGTTTATATCGCAGTACCGTACGTCATCGAATAAGGGAGTCACGAATCATACGGAATTCAATTCGTGAATTAATTTTTCCTTTCGAACAACGTACGAATATATATCGATCGATCGATTACAAGACAATAAATAATGATACAGTAGAATTAAAAATATCAAGATAATGTGAGAAGCAAGAAGAAGAAGAAGAAGCACACCTGGCGGCACAGAGATGGTAATTTCTTTCTATTCATGTATAGTATAGGTGTGTTGGCCTAGCTTCGAACAGAAAAAGAAACAGAAACAGAAACGGAAACGGATCATTCATCATGACACAGAATAGAAACGGAGCATTCATCATTATGTACAGTACGGTTCGGTACAAGTAGAGAAACAGAAAGAAATAGGAAACGGATAATCAAATGAGCGATCGACAAACACAGAAGAAGAGCTATAGAGCTAAGGAGAGATACTGGGTGCCACAATCAAAAACCCTTGTCTGTCATCATCGAGTTTGTTTCACAATATATCAAATCACAACTTAGAATTTATACCTTGCTACAAAACTAACTACATCAAAAAATCAATACAAAATGGCAATACCAAACATCTTCAAGAGGCGACAGCGCCGAATTTTGAATACATCCGCCAACGACTTCTTGACAGAACGAGGTAACAAAGACAACAGCAAAGTTCCTCCATCTATTCAATTATCACAAAGTGAAGATGAAAGTTCAGCTAAATTAAACAGCGGACGAAGACAAGCCACCCACAAGTTCAACTAAATCAAACAGTGACGACGACAAGCAACTCACTCCGCTGAAGAAAAAAGGGCCTATGGATAGGTTTGCGCGTGATTGTCGTCAAGGGTTTAAAGAACTAGGTGGCAAAGTCGGCAAGAACCTCAAAGAAGGGATGCTGGTTGCCGGTGACAAAGTCGGCAAGAACATCAAAGAAGGGGTGAAGGAAGCTGGTGAAAAGGCCGGCGATAGAGTCAAAGAAGGATTGATTACTGTCTCAGACAAATTTTTTGCACTTATCTTGATCATCAACTTTACGTGGTTGGGGTTTTTTATTTGGCTTAATCATTAAAAAAAACGAATTTATCTCACAAAATAAATCGATTATAATTCAAAATTAAATCAAAATGAAATAATGAAAGTAATAGTAATAATAATAGTAGTAGTAGCAACACCGCATCACGCCATCATGTAATAGTGTTTTTCTTTGTGGTATACGTAGTTTTATGCACTCCATTAAATCAAAAATACTTTGAAGAAAGTGCCAATGACTAAAGATACGACGACGACTAAACATCAAAACATAAATGCTCGTTCAGCAGGCTATAATTCGTTCCCTTGCTAAAGTGACATCTCCCTGTTCCAGAAATATTTGTCCACAGTTGGAATGAAAAAACTGAATCTCTTTATCGCGTATATATGTCAAGATGATTCTTTTTTTTCCCTATACTCAAAGAAAACGTTTACGATAATAACTTTAAAACAAATTGATGCTTAAAGGTCTTTTTTCTTTGAATTTATTTTGTATGTACTTTTCATGGAGTCTATAGTAGTCGAAAGTTCTGAGTATATATCAGTCTCTCTACTGACTCGGTTGGATTCCCATTTGCAATAATTCTTCACTAAATGATACAGATCTTTCCACCCATTCGACGTTACCTCTTCAATCAAGACGCATAGACGTCCAGCCTCTTTTTCATGTAATACAAAAGCTTCCTTGAGTTTAGTTTCATTCCGTTCCAGTCTTTCCACTTGTGAAGGTGGGATGGTTTTACCCTTTTCTTCCAAATTATTTGCTCGTTGCCGTAGGGTATCGACTTTCTTTTCGTAGTAGGAACGATCACCCTGTAATTTTCTTACCTTCTTCAATTCACTTTCCACTTGTTCTAGAACAGTCTTTTCCCATTCAATAGCATAGTCGACAACTCGATCATTATATTCGCGTTCATTGACGATCCCTTGTGTGGCGGCTAGCTGTTCCAGAGCCTCCACACTTCTAATGGTATTTTTTGATTTAACTTGTGCCACTACCGTGCTTTTCGTGGTCGGATCTTCGCGGATTGTTTGAAGTATTTGTGTTGATTCTCCATTCAAAGGTTTTCCGACATCGTCAAAGAGTGGTGATTTCTCAGACAGTAGTCCTAAATGCATCACAAATTTAGTTCTGGATGTATTCATTTTTCTTGTCGTGTCGGCGTAGTCTTTTGCTAATGATACTACTAATCGCAATTTCTTCTTTGTTATTTCCCAATCAGCCGTTAAAGGAACGAGTTCCGGACTCCTGTTCTTCGTTTGAGAGACAGCCTCGACAGCTCGATTCAATCGTTCTGAAATTCGAGCTTGTGCAGTAACAACTACTGCGGTCGTCCCTTCACCATTTTTCGCCGTATTTTCATTTTTCTTGAAGACGCTGCTCTTCTTATTTGCTGACGATGAAGTGGAATCTCTCGAACAAGTTGATGATCGCAGAGACGGCATTGTTTGTTATTCTGAGCTAGGGCCTGTTCTGAAGGATAAATTTTCGTTCTTCTTGGTGTTCAATCAATCATCGTCGTATCTGATCAATAACCTTCCACTTGCTTTTGCATATGGTACGATATATGACGACAACGTGGAGATAGTGTCAAATGTCAAATTCCATTCAAAATATTATTATGTGTATCGTCAAATCGAATAGAAAGATCTGTCGGCGGGAACAGAAATTGCATGGGTCACACTCATTAAATTCTTGAAAATGACTGATGTCAAGGCTGTATCACGTATAGGTTACTATTTTAATGTCTGTGTAAATTGTGAGCTATATAATGAGTATGTAATAATATGTATTCTATTCATCCTAGTAGTAGTGATGAAGATGAGAAGCCTATAGGTGAAGGTTGTCACTGTATCACCTATTGCTTCACAGGACTAGATCATGACACAATCACGAGTACTCAAACCCGTGTCTTGTTACACTATCCTCCAAAGTGATTAGAGTATTGATCTATCCTTTATACGGAACTATCTTCCTGATATTGAATGTTTCTAACACATTCGGAGCCCGTTGTATTCGAACAGTTCCATTAGTTCGAATCTCGAGAATGGGATATGGTCCATGCAATTTCTCCTGCATCTTGTCTGGATCATAGACAAGTACCATAATCAAATCATTGATCTGATAATGATGATCATATCTTTTGCGATTATGTCTCATTAGATTGGTATCAATTAGTTGTTGTCGTTGGTTTCGAATAGCAATGAGATCCGACATGATAGGAACATCAACAAACATGTCCCTTCGGAAAGTCAAAGCACCAGGAGATGTTCTCATCTGATGATTTACAGAACATCGCGTAGCATGCATAACAGTAGCTAATGCATTATCCATAATTTGTTCAGCTTGTTGTTGAGGTGTTAAATTTTTAGTACGCATTAGAATCCTTAGCACATTTGCTACAGTCTGGTGCATACGTTCACACATTGCATTCGACTGAGGATTCTTGACCGTTGTTGGCACTGCCTTGATAGCATTCTGGTCTAGAAGAGCACGAAATTCGTGTCCTATGAATTCACCACCATTGTCGTGAATGCATCTATTAGGAGATGGATATCGTGAGAGCCATACATTGGCAAACTGATCTGCAATGTGTGCACTTGATTTGTTATTTATTCTCACTATTTCAACTAGATTTGAAACAGGATCAATACATGTTAATGCATTGAAGGTGAATTCTCTACCTTGGACCTCGATTTTCCACGGTCCAATTAAGTCTACAGCTACTTCATCCCACGGCGCAACTTGTGCATTCCTGGCAGGCAAGTGGCCATACCCTACACCTTGTTGTTTATATTGATGGCAATTATCTGGACATCGATAATTCATACACAACGTGTATAGTCTTGGGGAACTGAATCGATCTCGAATTGTATCATATAATTTCTGAATGCCTACATGTCCTAGAGTTACATGATACCAATGTATCACATTCGCAATCATTGTAACAGGCAAATATATCTTCCATAGTGTTGGCTGTGCTGGTTCATTGCACATTGTGATAATGTTCACACCATTGATTACCTTCATAGGATATAATATAGGGTTGTTATTATGTTGTTGTAATAGTTCAGCATCCTGCTGTTGATGATTATGTATATCTTGCATATTAATCGGGTTGTGCATTTCTGTCATAGGAGGTAGATTTAGAAACAAATCCATTATCTCATTATCATCATCGATATTAAAATAACTATCACAGTTGTTGATTCGTTCGTCTCGAACATATACTTCATTCAAATTAAAGAAGCGTTCATCGTCAATCATTGTATCATCCTTCGGTACCTTGATTGTATGAAAATCAATTGGAGTTCCTACTCTTTTTCTTTTACGAGTGTTATTATTATCCTCCAAAGGGACTGACCTTTCAAATATAGGTAGTCGCGAAAAACAATCAGCAAGAACATTCTTCTTGCCTTCGATGTAGTGAAGTGACAAGTCGAATTCATCCATGAAGATCCTCCATCGCAGCACTCGCTGTACAGAAAGAGTATTAAAAGTTAGATTTTTATGGTCGGTGTAAACTTTGATTACACCACCCTGTAGAATTTTACGATATTCTTTTAAACAATAAACAATTGCAAGCAATTCTTTTTCAGTAGTAGTATAGTTACGTTGTGTTTCAGTCAGCTTCTTGCTGTAATATGCTATCGGTTCTCCGTCTTGGATTATTGCAGCTCCAAGTTGATAGTCTGAAGCATCAGTATATATATGAAAAGTTTTTGTATAGTCGGGATATTTGTTAATACAATTAGATGCCATGAGTGCTTTCATTGCATCAAAAGCTCGCTGTTTTCTGTCGTCCCAAGAGAAAGGTTTATTACCAGTAAGCTCGCTTAAAGGTGCTAGAAGATGTGCACGCCGAGGCCAAAGTGACTTGTAATAGTTCACTGCTCCAATAAATGAACGAGCCTCTGTCTTGTTTTGTGGTCTTTGCATCTTTAGTACCGCTTCTACTTTCTTTTTCATTGGTTTAATTGCAGTTGGTGTCATCCAATAACCAAGGAAATCTGTTTCCTCTACTGCCCAATCGCATTTCAATGGATTGCATTTCATACCAGCATCAACAAGTCTGCTGAGTACTTTTCCAACTAATTCCATATGCTGTTCGAAAGTAGTATCGGTCCATATACCACAATCATCTATGTAGGATACGCAGTCTAATCCTGCCATTATCTCTGTTATCATAGATTGAGCTACGTCCGGTGAGACTTTAACACCCATTGCAAGTCGTTTGTAACGAAACAGCCCATACGGAGTGTTGATGGTGCAGAGTTCTTTGCTTTCTTCGTCGAGTTCAAAGCAAAAGAAGAACATTGATAAATCAATTTTGGTAAAGTGTTTATATTTACCTCTGCTATTCATAATATCTTGAATACGAGGCATAGGAAAAGGCTTCCTCTTGATTAACTTGTTGAGTTCCCGGAAATCAGAAACCCATCGTACTCTATTGTCTTTCTTAGGTACGACAAACGTTGGAGCGGCCCAAGAGGACGGTCCACAAGGTTCTAACACTCCATCGTTGACCAGATTTTGTAGTTCGTTCTTGAAAAGAGATTCTCTTTGAAAAGGTACATGATATGCCTTCTTAAATACCGGTTTAGCATTGTCAACTAAATCGATATGGAATTTCCTGTGAGGGTAATGACCCAATTTGCCATCAAACAATACTTCGTATTTCTTGAGAGTATTTTCGAATATAATCTTCTGTCTATCAGACATATGATCTTGTTCGGCAGCAACGTCCTTTGCAGTTACTCGTTCGTATTTGCGTTCTAATATTTCTGTTGCGAAGCAATCCCATGCATCATCACAAAGAAAGTCGTCGTCATCAATATCATTAAATGATGCATTAAGCGAATTAGTTTATTAAGAATATTAATCAAATCAATCAACCATGGCAGAAATTATTACTACAACATATACGCCATGTCTTAACTACAAAAGAGACTTCGATCCTGATAAAGGAGACAAGCATACGATCTATATTGACTATACGAAGAGTACACCCTCTTCGATAACAGGACAACCTGAGATCAGGAAGATATTAAGCAAGAAAGAAACTATACGAAAATATGAAGGAACAAGCGCAGAAGAATTGTTGTATACCTTTGACACATTCACAAGATTATCAAAGGACCTGAAGTTATCAGCGACAACAATGTGGAATGAATTCCCGAAGATGTTACATCATGGACCCAGAAAAGAGTGGGAAAATATGATGGATGAACAAAATCCAAAACTAGATAAAGGAAACAAAGATGATCTTAAGTTAGCTTTTAAAGGCTACTTGGAAATATATACACCTGATCCACAAGCGAAGGATACACTACTTGCGTCTTTTGATAAGAAATTTCGAAAACCAATTGAACAAGAAGTGCAAGCGCACTGGAATCGAATTGATCTGATAATGGATTATGCGGATCAACTTCGTGGTGAACGCATTCAAAAATTGACAAAGAATGAGAGGAAGATGTTCTTTTACAATACCTTTCCGGCAAAATGGAGAAATCTATTTGCTACTACTAATGATTTATATAGTAGTACTGCACTAGAAATCAAGAATTTTATGTTGTTGAAGAAAAGAACAGCAGATGCGGAAGATCATAAAAACAAAAACAAAAACAAAAATGATAATAGAAAAGACAATAAAAATGACAACGACTACAACCCCAACAAACGTTCACGAGGTGGACGAGGAGGTAGAGGCCGTGGTGGTCGAAATGGTGGTCGAAATGGTGGACGTGGTCGAGGCGAATTCAAATCGAGTATGGTCGATGGGAATACGCCATGTCCCATTCATCCGGGAACGAGACATACATGGAATCAATGTAATAAGAATCCCGATAATCCTAACAACAATAACAACGGAGGTGGTAGAGGATTCCAACGCGGTGGACGCGGAGGAGGACGATTTGACGGACGTGGTGCCGGTCGTGGCAACTACTACCATGATAACAATTATCAAAATTATAATCAACCGAGTGGACAATATCCTCAACAATATCAACAACCACAGGATGCATATGTGAACTATCCCAGTGATGTTTCACAATATGGAAATAGTACAGTAGGTAGTGGTGTACCACCGACTGTTCGAAGCAATAGAAATTATCCAAACAATAACTATTATGCAAATTATCCTGGTGGACGTTTCAATTGAAGCGAATGTGTCGAAGATTGCGATCAGCGACACATGAATGGATCAAATAACAATAACAACAACAACGAATCGGATATTAGTGAATCTAATCTGAACGAATCATATTTAAATGATATTATCGAATCTAATGATATCGAAATGGATCCAATAGATCCAAGGAACTCATTAAATGATGCCAGTGTGCAATTTAATAGAGTGGACGACAGCGCTGCTGTTGATTCTTATCCTATCAATCATGATGAAGTTCATGTTATTGACCCTCATCCAATCGACTGTTATGTCGATCTCTTTTATGATGATATCAATGAAATTGATACTGAATTTTATCAAATAACACAAAAAGATATTGACAATAATTTTATTATTCCAACACCAAAAAGGACCAAACGTTCTAGGTTAGCACCAATAGTTTTAATGAACATTAAAGCTATCAATGGTGTGCGATTGCCAAGACCTCTTGTGGGCTTGTGCGATTCTGGCAGTACAGGAACATTAGTGAAAGATTCTTCACTACCGTACGGCTGTATACCAACAATAACAGAACACAAACAAATATCAACATCAACGCATGGAACTTATGAATGTGATCGTGTTGCTTACATGGAACATATTCAACTTCCAGAATTCGTGAACGGCAGATCAATACAAGGTGTAACGGCTAACGTTTTTCATTCACCTACTTGCCCATATGATGTTATCTTGGGCGTTGATTTTCTTCAGGCAATTGGCATGAAGTTTGATTTCAACAACGACGTCATTCAATGGTTAGATATCATTGTTGATATGAAGAATGTCCGAGAGTTTAAAAACTTTCTTAATATCGAAGAAATAGGACTACAACCTGAAGATGCTGTATATCTTAGCTATTTACGTCAATTGAATGAATCATATAATGATATTGATGACGACGACTTTCTTTGTGATGATGCATGGGATTGCTTCGCAACAGAAATATTAGAACGCAAATACGAACGAGTAACTGCAAAGGACGTTGCTGCCGAACAAGATCATATGTCTGATAGACAGAAGATTATATTCGAAAATACTCTCAAGAAATACGAAGTATTGTTTGATGGCAAATTGGGTCATTACCCTCACAGGAAATTCCATATCGATTTAGTTGACAATGCTAAACCGGTATTTAAGAAGGCATATCATGTACCTTTTCAAAGAGAATCTCTTTTCAAGAACGAACTACAAAATCTGGTCAACGATGGAGTGTTAGAACCTTGTGGACCGTATTACAGTGTATCACGTATAGGTTACTATTTTAATGTCTGTGTAAATTGTGAGCTATATAATGAGTATGTAATAATATGTATTCTATTCATCCTAGTAGTAGTGATGAAGATGAGAAGCCTATAGGTGAAGGTTGTCACTGTATCACCTATTGCTTCACAGGACTAGATCATGACACAATCACGAGTACTCAAACCCGTGTCTTGTTACAAAGGCAAGACTCGAAGACTGACTTGATTGAGTATACGGTAATAGGCATTTCGAATTTTTCGTTCAAACGTGGATCGACATTGAAGCATCCATCAAAAAAACATCTTTTTCTCCATCTACTTATTTCTTATTGCTGATCGATCTTTATAGCATTGATTGTTATTTGAATTCATTCCTTCAATACTGTACTCACAACTGTGTCTTATTTATTGATAGACAAACGCATCCAACTCATATCGCCCTTTCATTCCACATTGATCATCATTATTATGACTATGATCGCTCTCTTATATCTTACGTTACTGCTGGTAGTCGGACTATCAAATGTGAACGCCTTTCAATCCGCTCAACATACTTTTCAATATCGTCCTGTTTCTGATGCCAACAATCATTACCACGTCCCTACTATTACTACGACGACTACTACTACTACTACTACTACTACAACAAATACACGTACAAGATGTGATCGGTCAATACTTGTATGCTCTGGCTTTATGGATGACATCCAGGGTTTCTTCAAAAGTTTTACTACCAAGGCAAGTGCTTCACATATTCTCATTAAGGGTGGGGAGGAGGCAGCTGACAAACTGGAAGAGATCAAGGCGGAGATTGATGATTCTCCTGTAAAATTTGCCAAGGCTGCAGCACAGTACAGTCAATGTCCATCTGCATCCAAGGGTGGAGATTTAGGTGAATTTGGTCCTGGTTCGATGGTAAAAGAATTCGATGCGGTTGTTTTTAATGATCCAATAAATACAACGGTCGGTCCAATCAAAACAAGTTTTGGTTATCATTTAATTTATGTTCGAGAAAGGACAGAGTAATATACTAAAATAATAATAACGCTAAATGAAATTATTTTTCACGGGATAAAATGAAATGATAATAATCAGATTAGATCAGATGAGGAAAAGAATTCCGAAATTATTATAAAGGAAGACTTTAATATAAGTAAGTAGTCATTCTAGGTAGCTCCTGCATAAATTTCAGAAAGAGCATTTCCATGACGTATTAAATAATAAATAGCAGTGGCATCTTTCCGACTAGGTAAAAAACCCTTAGACGAAGTTGAGTATGCTCTTTCTATAACGAGCGGCCAAAGTGAAGGTGGTATACTATTATTAGTTTTCTTTAATCCCTCTGTTGTTTGAATCTTATCTTCTTCATTTTCCAATGAATGAGTGGATGTGGTTGTAAATTCACTAACAGTACAACTATCAGTTGCACTCGTTGTGTTACTATAGGTAGTATTAGTTGTAGTAGCAGTCGATCTTGATTTGTGATTGTTGTTGGAAAAAATTAACGGTCGATGTTGTTCCACGAGAACACGCCCACCACGATTGATACGTATTAAGTATTCGATAGGTGGATCCCAATCTTCCCAACTGGGTGTTAATGATCCCAATAAAGGAAAGTATCGTATTAACAATAATTCAAATGCTTCTTTTTCACGAGGATGATTCGTCCGATGTTTCAAGATTGGATTATGTTGTAAATTTAATATACGAAGAGAATGGTAGTGATGAATAGTAGTATGAGGATGATGATGACTGGTGATAATGTTGTTGTTGTTGATACCAGCTGTTGTTTTTGGAGATGCAATCGGTAATTTTTCTTCTACTGCATGTTCATCCTGCAGTTTTTCTTCTATTGGTTGTTCATCTCTGTCATCTCTAGTAGTAGTAGTTCGAATAGGACTTTGTTTTTCGTTGGACTTGTCGTCATCGTCGAGATCATCCAGCAAAAATTGAAGAGTACGAATTTGATTTCCCGAAACATCGATACTGTATAAGTTAGGATAATATAGTACGACCAATAGTAAAAGTCGTTCAAGCCCTCGTTGAGTCATTCCGGAGTGTTTCCATGCAAATCTTTTTAAAGTACTAGTAGTATTATGGGGTGGTAGAAGAGAGTGATGATGAACCGTTGGTGTTTTTGTTATGTCGTTACCATCATCACTTATATCATTATTTTGTGGAGGAGAAAGAAAATCGAGAATGACATCCAACACATCATTGTTCAAAAATGAAAATCGAATTTCCTGTAGTTGTGGTACTTGCCGGTTCTTCTTCGTCATCCATTTCATCCAATCTCCCATGGAGTGAGCGGTCCATATTCCACCATGGATTTCCATCGTTACGAGATTAGATAAATATTGAGAATCATCATGTTGATGTTGTGGTACCATCAAACTCCCATGACAAAGATGTAGTTCAAGACATTGTAAATTTGGAAAATTACATAACGACAATGGAAGAGACCGACAATGACATAATATGAGCTTTTGTAATCTCTGGAATTTTTCGATAGATGCTGATAGGTCCCAATACGAAATAAAGTCATCGTCGTTGTTATTATTATTTTCGTTGTTTCGTCGTCGTTGTCGTTCTCGAGGAGATTGTTCTTTCTTCCCAAGTATCAATTCTACAACATGACCTTCAACATCAACTTTAACTTTCGATGACAATATCAGATTAATATTCCTGTCAAGTACATTACCATGACCAGCAATTCTCAAAAGAAAAATAACAACTTCTCGTTCATTGGGGTTTATCCTATCCCATGAGCCTCTCCGTAGCAGTATTGTTTCGTTTCGTTTCATTTTACTTCTGATATGGTATGTTGTTTCACTTTTACCTCTCTCTCTCTCCCTCTCTCTCTCTCTTTCTCTCTCTTTCTCTCTCTCTCTCTCTCTCTCTCTATGTTTAACTAATAGTAAATTTATATGAACGAAGTGGTGATCGATACATGGAATGTGTTATTAATATTGGATACTGTAGATAAGTTTAAGTTTAGTTGTACATCGCTTGATTGCATGCTTGTACAGTATAGATATGTATGATCCATTTTCTTTCACAGATTCTTCATATGAGTCATGCGTGAGTCCCAAGATCGCGCGAGCATTTCGCGTTTCACTATTGATGCACGATCGCACGTTCGCGTTTACAGTTAACTTGCCTTGTGATTAAAAAAAAAATTTAAAATTCATACCCACGTCATCACTCGTCATCATCTCATCGCAGTAAACAATAACAAGGACTTTAAATTCAATTGCTGTTAATACACCTTAGCTTACTCATTTACCTCACCATTGCTCGGCTTTATGTCGATCACTCTTTACTTGATCTACCATGACATCGACAGTATCAAGAAATAATAACCAATTCGATGTGCCACTATCAGAAAAATCACTGCTATTGGCGTCTTCGAACAACAACAACAAAATTAGCTCGACGCCGACGACGAAAGGAAGCAGCAGCATCATCAACAATGACAAAGAAGATGATACAGGTGATGAGAATAAGAAACGAAAAAGCTTACGATCCACAACGGTCGTTCTTTCTTTTTGTTTACTTATTCAATCGTATCTTTTAGTGTCTGTCTTTCCATATTCAGGTTTTTTAGCAATGCATTTAATACCAAATTTGAATGAAGAAACTGCAGGAAGTTATGCTGGATTGATTGCATCGTCATTTATGATTGGACGAACATTTAGTAGCTTTGAATGGGGGAAAGCTGCAGATCGGTACGGTCGTGTATTTGTGATTAAAACATCACTATTCCTATCCGCAATATTTTCCATTTTCTTTGGTTTAGCACCAACATTTTGTACAGCTTTGCTGTTACGATGTTTACTCGGGTTGAGTAATGGACTTATTGGACCGATAAAAACGATGGTGTCCGAATATGCTCGTGGCGATAAAAATAAAGAAACCCAAATGATGGCAATTGTTATGGGGATGTGGGGATATGGGTTTCTTATCAATCCAGCAATTTCTGGTTATTTATCGGATCCTATAAAGCAATATCCGAATGTTGAATTTGGGTATGCCTTGGAACATATCCTTGAGATATACCCGTTCTTACTTCCCAACATCCTTGGTTCTATCTTATGTATACTAGGTTATTTCTTAGTGGATAATTATGTAGAAGAAACCTTACCAGAAGAAAAACGACAAAAATTTTACTTCAATGACATTCTACCATGTTGCTGCATCAAAACCAATAATGCCATCATCCGAAATGTTTCGTCTTGGGGTTTATTTAAACATTTACATAATTCTGAAGGTGAAATCTTGGAGGATTCAGGTATCGTGTTGTCGCCATCTGAAGTGGAGGATGGAGTGATGATAGACGACGACGACGACGAAGAAGAAGAAAAACCGGCCACTATTTTATCGCTACTTGCACGGTATGAAACACGCCAACATCTTTTGGTATATTGGATATATTCATTTTTAATTATCACCGTTGATGAAATATTCCCACTGTATTGTATATCAAAAACATCTGGTTTGGGTATAACAGAAAAAGTTATTGGAAATATTATGTCTGGGACTGGGCTCTTTTATATTATTGTTCAATATTTTATTTTAACAAGACTCGTTGATCGATTTGGTCTGTACAGTGCCTTACGAACCGGTACCTTTTTGAGTATCCCACTGGCTTGTTTGATTCCCGTATCATTAATAACTAACAGATATGTACCAGAGGGGACATTGAATTTATTGACGATTATATATCTGAGTTTCGTTTATGCTATGATCCGAGCATTTTCATCTGTGGTATTTTCCGTTATTACTATGACAACCAATGGAACTGTTCCTGCTCATCATCGAGGAACGATGAATGGTCTATCAATGCTTGGTGGATCACTCGCGAAAAGCTGTGGCCCAATTTTTGGTGGGTTGCTATTTTCAAATAGTGTTAGTCGTATTACTCCTCCATTCGGATCAGTCTTCGTATATTGTATTATTTCAGCCTTAGGTATTTGTCTCGGTATACTTACATTGTTTTTGAAAGAATACGATCAACATCTCAAGAACGAAGAAATATCTAAAGCTAAGAAAGACCACGATAAGGAACTGGGAGAGAAACCTCTTACATTCTAAAACACATCTTTGATCTAAATGAATCTAATTTTTTTTTGTTCAAGTACATTATAGTTACACTTTTCTTTCATTCATTACTATTTTCCGAAAAATCGCTATGTAGATAAATAGTTAGATAAGTATAATCTATTCTAGCCTTAATGAAAATCGTATCTGGGTTAGTTTTGTTTTGATTTATATTGTTGACCCAGCTACCTGATCTTTAGTGGAGCAAGTCAAAACTACATGGTCCTACAATGTACTGTTCTGTACAGTATAAGTTCGAAAGTATATTGATTATGTTCCCCCTTATATGTCAACAATGCTTGACTCTCCCCCAATTAAGATCTGTGACTCACGAACATTATAAACAATAATATGACGTCAACACAATTCTAATTTCTCACCATCACACATCATCAGTAACTTACCGTACAGTAACTAATATTCAAGCAAAAAGAGATGCAATGATCGAGCAATGATCAAGCAATGAGACAAAAGTAACATCGTGCCTGTAAATAGAGAGTTAAATTCGAAATTTAATCAGGAGATAACAACACAATAATATGCTGAGAAGATCCTTTCTTTGTGCTTTGATGACCATTATCGGAGTGACGTCAAAAATATCTCGCTTCTATTCTGTTTCTTGTTTCTCTGCACATACCGGTATGCGTACTACTAATAGTCGACGCGTTCCAGCGACAAGACAGAATGTTAATATCCAGAATAATATTGGTGTTAAAACGACAATAAGGACATCATCATCATCATCATCATCATCGCTGCTACGTGGTAGCAACACCCATGACAATGATAACAATAAGAGAAAGCCAACCGTTGGCATTATAGGTGGAGGTATTTCTGGATTATCGTGTGCACGACATTTACAGTACGCGTACGACGTAACTGTTGTAAGTTAATTAAATTAAGCAGTACTCGACGAACGAACGAACGCGACGCGGTTTTTAAATCATAACTCTCAACTCAAAACAACAATTACCGCACTAAATGTCAATTTTCTCTCTCTATCCTTTTCCGTTTCAAGTACGATACTGGTCGCGTACGACCTGGTGGTCGTGCCTCATCTCGTCAATCCAATGATCGATCAAAGGATGACAAGAATAGCATTTCCAACACAGAGTTTCCTATCTTATCTCGTTTTCGATTCGATCATGCAGCACAATTCATTACAAGTACCTCGACAGCATCATTATCATCATCATCGGCAACGTCGTGGAAAACAGATTTTGACCAACAAGTCGAGAATTGGGTCGATCAGGGTATTCTTCGAACAGCACCATCGGATAGTGTATATGTTTTCAAAAAGATGAAGAATTCCAATCCTCCTATATGTGAGGCATTATGTCTGAACCCGTCTTCGTCAGTTGATGATATTGATAAGCCACAACAGAATTTTTATTATCCACCCGAGGGTATGTCGTCACTGGTGAGTGCATTAACAAGTGGAAATGCCTTCAATATTAAACAAGATGTTTGGGTCTCACCATCGTCTGGGGTCAAATATCAAGGACCTCCGGCTCCATTGGGATGCACTAGCGAAAATACAAAGGCTATTGATAATTGGAACGTCAGAGCGTCAGGAAAGACCATAGGAAAACATGATCATTTGATTATAGCTCATAATGGTAAATGTGCAGACCGACTGATGAGTAAAACACCCGCAAAAGACGTACACAGTCTATTGAGAGTTAATTTTAGTGATCGAGTTCCAGTCAATGGTGGAGAAAAGATGACATTAAATAGTTTATACAGTTTAACGTTGTGTTTGAAGGGACCATCGATTTTGTCACAATCTATTCAGAAATCGGAATCATTTATTGCTGGATTCGTCCAGGATCATCCCAGACTTGGACTGGTAACGTGTCAAACTAACAAATATCCTACCACCACGTATAACAAAGACAACGACGACGACGACGACAGAAATAATGAAAATTTTGAAGTTTGGACAATCATGTCAACGGCGCAATTTGCTAAGAAGTATAAGGCTCCCCAAGAAAATTTACCCGAAGATGTCATAGAAAATGTAACTAAATTATTAGTTGATTCGTTACAAGAAGATATAATTGGCAACAATAACAGCGATGGTACCACAACAACGTTACAAAGCCAAGTCGTTGAATCTCGATTGCAACTATGGGGCGCAGCCGTTCCTTTGAATGTATGGCGGGGTGACCCATCAAACGACGACAAAAAATCCAATGATTCTGGTTCGTCTGGATTCATATACGATCCAAGATATCAAGTGGGTGTTTGTGGAGATTGGCTGATGGAACCATCTATCGCTGGCGCCTGGACGAGTGGACGACGATTGGCACAACATTTAATAAATGCTTCGTCAGACAAAGACGAAAACGGGAATTCTTTTAAATCAGAATCTGTGGGATTCAAAAAAGGGTATTTTGAAGCCTCACAAGCAGTCAAAAAACTTGGAATTGCCGCATTAGATGGTCCAATTCAAAATAATGATAATCAATCAAAACCAGCAAAGTCAAGACCTGCTTCTAGACAAAACGACGGTAGCTACAAAGGAAGCAAGAATAATCAAAATCGAAACAGGAAGATAACTTCTACCATAAGCAAATAGATTCTTAGTAAAATAGTATAATAATGTTAGTATTATTCATTCGGACTAGGTTCTTACTCTTAGGGATAGCTAATCTTTAGATTTATGTTATGTGCGTGTGTCCTTCTTATTCAGTCTCGTGGGTATACTTACTGTCTCTATTCTACTAGTTGACAAAACCAGTACAATAGGACATATAAGTAATACCTCCGAACAAAATGATTACTAAGGTTCCTGGAATCCAGACACTTGGATAGTGCACATCCTCGTGATGTCCACAAAAGAATAATCCACACGGCAAATTTTGTGCGTCAGCCACTTCAGAGAACATTCGTCTATATATATCATCTGAAATAGCAACAACGTAATTGGTTGGTGGTAACAAATCTTGTTTGCCCAAACATGCATGACAATTAGTGCATTCACAACCACATGCGGCGTGCTTTCCTCCTCCTCCACTTTTGCCACCGGCAGACTTTCGAAGGATGGGATGGATATCTAACGATTCCCATTGTGGCGTAATACCTTGTTCCAAATCATCACTAATCCGATGATAATCTTCATAGTAGTCCTCTATATTGGCCGGCCCGTCACTATACAAGTGACCTACAGTCAAAGGAAGTTCTTCTTCTTGCTCCGCTGTATCATCATCGTTGGATCCAGTAGAATTACTGTTTCTAAGACTTGTTTTGTTGAATCTACTCTTTCCTTTACCGGGTATCATAACAAGACGGATAGCCTCATATGGATAGTACATAATAGGTCGTCCCTGTTCGTCGATACCACCAAATAGAGAAGACTTGGCAATATTCGATCGCATCGACATCATACTAGAATCGCGCGATCCTGCACCGAAGCTGTCACCGGCCATACTATGGTAACTGTTGGAACTATTCCCTCGTCGATGACGCGATTTCAGGAGAAGAGGATTTCCACCACTGAGTGTTCGTGATCGATTATGTCCAGTACCTGTACCAGGTTCACGAAGGGGAGGTAGTAAGGCACCATCACCAGATTTATTCCGACGATGAGCTCGGTTCGTTCGGAGGGGAGCATCAGAATTGGCTCGACGATGATTTTTACTAGGAGTACTTTTCTGACCATTACTACTAACTCCTCCCTTAAGTGCTGTAAATTGTTGCGCTGATCGTCCCGATGGAGGTAGCCGACGGGTTTGTACTGGAACATTGTAAACTTCTGGTGATACGCCTGTACTACCGTACCCGCTGCTGGTACCTCCGAGAGGAGGAAGAGCAGAAGTAGTAGCAGTGGGATTGTTACTGCCTAGTATTGGTTGCGATTCACTCCCACCAGATCCACCGAAAATATCATTCATGGATGGCAAACCTGAAGAAGAATGAGAGGCTTCACCTACTGTCCGGCGAGCGCTATTGTTGTTGCTACCTACTTGTATCCCCATTCGTGACGACGTTTTGGGAGATGATGAAAGTTGATATTGCTGCAGCTGCTGTTGATACTGCCGTTGTTGATACTGTTGCTGCTGCGGCTGTTGCATTGGGTACCCCATGGGTGGTGGTTGATACGGATACGGTGCACCAGGACCACCAGCGTTTTGTTGTTGTTGTTGTTGTTGTTGTTGTGGAGGGAATGGATACAAAAATGGAGGCTGTGGCGGCATTCCTGATGTTCCTGGTATTGCGCCTATTACTTGTGACGATGGTTGAATGGCCGAATGAATGATGATCGGACTATGTTGTTGCTGTTGCTGCTGTTGCAATTGCTGGGAGAATACAGAGCTAGTTCCAGGTGGGGGATAATGTCCAGGAGGAGGCACAAAATATCCTCCTGTCATCATAGCATTATTCGGATCGTATGGTGACGGTACTGTTGCGGTACCATATGGCTGCTGCTGCTGCTGCTGTATGGGAATGCCTGCAGTGTTGCTTTGTTGCAACAAGGGTGCGGATTCGCCAGAAGACGATTCATTTTTGCTGCTTTTTTGATGATCGAAAGAAGGAGCCATGATGGTCTAGTCTAGTAGTTCAGAATTCTAGTCTAGTCTAGTCGAATACGGTATTTAGATTGTTTGATTGATTCCAGGTTACCCTTATTTCTTTCTTTAAGGCACCTGAAGAAAGGTAAGGATTAATACACCTTCTTATACGTTTATCGCCGTATTCATCGATGGAAATCGATATTTTATCTCATTGTCGTTTTTTTCAGTTTTTTAATTTGTGTGATGTGATGTGATCGTGATGACAAACTTAACAAAGATTCTTCGAAGATGGGCGATTAGTTCTTCGACATCGACTTCGTGAAAGTTCAAAGTCGAGCGAGGTGCACGAAAGCAATAAACTTTCAACGGATACCGCATAGCGGAATTGTTCGACTCGACTCACTCGAATACAATGCAGCAATTAGCTAGATCCTTTGAGAGATCTCTAATTTTCGCGTTCCCATGCATATCACAAGAAAAGCAAAGCATGATGTACCGTAACGTCTTTAGTAACAACAATTAAAACCGGAAGAGAGAGGAGGAAAGAGAGAGAGAGAGGGAGATCAAAGAAAGCAAGGAGAATAGCATCTTCATTAGTAACGTAATTTCAAATGACAAACAAAGTAGCAAAGATGATTCGACCGATAGTAGGGCTATTACCAAAAACAAGAAAATCAGCACCACAACGAATGACGCGACGAATATTATTGCGGTTTTTGTTTCTAATTGTTACCCTTGTTGTCACTGTAAGTACGGCGACGGCAGCAGAATCTATTGCCGAACAACAGTGTTCATCAAAGAATAAAACAACAAATAATTACTATCATCTTGTGGTTCTTGTACATGGATATTTGGGTTCCGATCGTGAACAGGATTATTTAAGTGAAGCTTTGATTGAAAAAAGTAAGAAATCAATTCAAGAATTATTACTTTCAAATTCGACTTCGTATAGTAAGAATGACATTGAGGATGGTTCTTGTATAAACCAGAATCAAAACAAACACCAGTTTGTCATATTATCTTCTAAGGCCAATGTAAATAATTCGACTGATGGGATCGCTAAGGGTGGAGAACGTTTAGCAGTTGAAATTTCGGATTGGATACAACAATATACAGCTGATATCCAGGAGCAGTCGAGTTCGAGTTCGAGTTCGAGTTTGAATTCGAATTCAAATTCGACGGAAACTATTGTGACATTATCCTTGATCGGAAATTCATTAGGGGGATTATATAGTCGTTATGCATTGGCAGAACTATATTACAATACCAAATCATTCGATAAGATACTTCCATTAATTTTCGGTACGACATCTTCACCACATTTGGGTGTATCACAAGAAACGTTTATTGAATTGCCAAAATGGGTTGAACCGTATGTTGCAACTGTTATGCAACAACAATCGATGGATGATCTATTTAGTAGTAATAATTCAACTATTGTTATGGATATGTGTCGTCGTCCTAATTCTGATGATGAGGATGATTATAATAATCGTGATTATTTACATCCACTACAGCAATTTCAGAAACGAATTGCTGTTGCTAATGCATACAATACTGATTTTTTAGTATCAGTTTCATCGGGTGCATTTTTGTCTTCTAACAGTAATTCCGTGCATTATCATCAATATCCTGATTATGACGATACTACATGTACTACTGGTACTGGTAGGTTGATGAGAAATGTTGACCACGTAACATTGCAAGTGACAACTGCAACAACAACGTCTTCTTCCGTCGCAAAAGAAGAAACAAAGGCAACCACAAGCGCAGGCAGTGATGATGATGATGATGATGATGATGATGATGACGATCACAAAACAAGTAGGAGATCTTGTGTGGATTCATTAGATGAATTGGGATGGCATAAAATTTTCGTTGATACACGAGATGTGTTACCATCATGGTTACAATTATCTACACCGGAACTGGTACGACAAGTAAGTTATACAAGTAATGAATTACAAGCACAATTTAAAAGATACGGAACATTATTACCAATAGCACATCCATTAAATATGGCAAATGCTAAAACTGATTTTTATAGACAATTAACAAAAGGTGGACAACCTGTAATGGATGCATTAGCAGAATTATTGATAATAGATATGATCGAATTATCCGAGAAGCATTCAGAATCACAAGAACAACAACAACAACAATGATAAACATGATAAAATATCAAATATAAGAGTACAGTACGCATCGCAATACCTAAACAACAATTTTTAACACTATTTGATTGAACTAAATAGCATGCTTATTATTACTGTACTATGCGAGTATAATATATATATATATAGTTGTTGATGCTTTTTCTTCTGTATGACTCTATAGTTATCTGGCTACATCCTGTATAAGTCTTATATACTACTATAATGTTGTTGGTTGTTCGTGCTTACTTACGGCTAAGCTATTCAAGTCTTTTTTTGTGTCAAGTAAGTTAATCTCAGCAAAAACAAAATCTTATTAACTTACTCTGTTATCGTAACATACGGTAAACTAATCTGATAAAAGTTTGTTTGTACTTGAAAGAATTGTTTGCTTGCAGACTTGAAAGAAGATATAAAACTACAAGTACTAACTACAGTATGGTTTCAATTTTATAAAAATCATGTTGAATACAAAAGAGTAGTGATTTGAAATAATAGTAAGTTTTCCTTCTATTTTTTAATGTGATTATTAGCATAATATGATGATTTCTATTGTATTCATTATTATTCGTTAACTATTATTTTATTGTTATTTTTTAGCGTGTGCGTGTGGCGTGGCTCTGTCTCAGTCTCAATTCAAGTATTATTTACAGTATTAGATATGTACAACTCGAAGAGCACCAAGAACATTTCGTCTATTACGAGTAGTAGTAGTAGTAGTAGATCGATTTGGAGATGATGGTGTTGATGATGTTGGTAATAAACATGCAAGTCGATCACGGAATCTCATAGGACCAATACCAATACCAATACCAATACCACTATTATTGTTATTGTTATATTGCCGATCATAATTATTTCGTTGTTGAAAATCTTGGATAATAATAATTCCATCCAAAGAAACGACGTGTTGATGTTGTTGTTCTTCGGTATTGGTAGCATTAGTATGTACAGTATTATTATTATTATTATTCGTAGTAATGAATGATGAGGAGGATTCATAATCATCATCTTCTTGATTTTCTAATTCCAAAAGATCAAGATTATTTGTTGTTGCTGTTGTCGTCGTGCTTGGTAGCTGCATTAATTGCAGTGATCGACATTTATGAAAATCATATTTGGATGGTCCAATACTAACAACAGCGTTGTAAGTAGAGGAAGATGAAGATGCAGATGAGAGTGAGGATAATGACACTGATGAGAATGACGATACTGATGATTGATCCTCATTGTTACTATTATTATTTGCATTATTTGCTGCCTGTTCTTCTTCGTCCTCATTTGCTTCCTTCTCTTCTTTTTGATATTGTGCAGCACGTTGAAATGCAGCCACCTGCATCGGATAACTATATTCATTATAGGACATAGCAATCATAATTGGATCATGAATACCATCCATCACTTGCATCGATTGTTCATCAAAGACAGCTGAGATTGATTTCATACGTGTGGCTCTTCTTTGACGTTTCCCGGTACGTGTTTTACCTTCTAATCCTCGAATACATAATAATGATCGTTGTGATTGTGTCTCAGTATGTTCATGATAACAAAAGGAGGAATCAGTAGCTGTTATTTCAATTTCCTCTCTTGGGATCATTCGATTCATTAATGCCACAGTATCTTTTATTTCCTGACGTATAGTACGCATTTCATCAATACAATAATATGCGTTATATTTTTCTTCATTGGTATAATCCTCAATATTAATAACAGCACCAACATGTACAGCAGCTTCAGTTGAAAAAGAAACAGATCGTTTCTGTTTATGTTGTTGTTGTTGTTCATTCTGTTTATTTGCTGTGGATGTTAAACACGATGATGATAATAGTGATGATGATGATGATAATGATGACGACGATGATACTGATGTAACAGTTGGAGCTGTTGATGTTGATGATTCCTCTTCATCATCCTCTACTACATGTACTTTCTCATTGTTTTTTTTGATGATGTCGTCACTAATGTAAAAGACAACACCGTTTTCAATTTGATTCTTGTTGCATAACGGAGACATTGTTTGATTTGATGGTTGTGTGTATCGTTATCCAATGATGACTTTACGCACGGTGTACAACAACTTTGTGAGAGTTGATAATGGTTAGAATATATGACAAAGACAAGCCAATTGTCTAAACACAACACAACACAACAAATTTGGTGAATTAAAAAAATTGAAAAAGTAAGTTTATTAAAAACCACGCCAGCAGTTATCGGCGGTGACGAAAGAGCACGAAAATTCAACAAAAATTTGTCGGCAAAAGAGTGTACACCGCCGCCGTTTATTAATTTTCTCAATTTTACGTCATCAAATCCATCGCGTGAAAGTTACATGTCGTAAGAAACGTTAGCAATACAGTACACCTACCGTATTTCGGTCCTGTGTTTTTTGCTGGTACGGTAGTAAGTGAGAAAAAGCAAAGCGTGGTCGTCAAAATTTATCCTTCCGAAATGAAAATTCAAATTGCTTGGCTGAGAACTTTAATTTCAGCCAATCCTTTTCATTCAAACTTCCAGAACTTCCAGAACACAAAACAGAAGAAAACAGAGGATGAACGTCGCTGAATCGACTCACTCGACTAATGAATCATTCACGAGTATTCCGTGACTTGATCCAGTATCTTTTAGCGGTGGTGTCCCATTTCAACCCAGTATCTTTTGCGTGGTCCTCAACAGATTGAGTCGAATCAATCGAATCAATCAACAAGATCAATAAGAGATCGAAGAACAACATTCCGATCAGAAATTCTATCATCATGCATACACCAGTGTATAATAAAGACACCAACTGTCCTTAATTCGACAAGATATTATTCGAATGAAAGCTTTAGCTTGCAAAAACAATACGAAAATCAAAGCAGCATCCGTAAGTTAGTTCCAAACAAGAAAAGTATTTTACCCATCCCAAAGAGAGAGTCAGTCAGTCAGTCAGTCAGTCAACATGCGACAACAACAACAACACAAACAACAACAACAACACAACGACGACAAGGAAAGCGCAATAGCAACAGCAACAGCAACGTCACTAATAAAACGAATTCGACCGTACATAATATTGATCATTGTCAGTTTACTGGACTTAATCGAATCATCGTGTAGTTCGTTTTCTTCGTCGTCGATAGTTTCTTCCAATTCTATTACTATCTATAATACCATTTTCTTTGTTGTTTGCCAACAAGACAACGAAACGATACAATTGAATGGGATGCTGATCGAATCACAAAAATTCAACAAAATTGGTCGATTAGCATCCTATCTCAGATAATTGTTACTTATTTTCATAATTGGGACCAATCTGGAAAGCAAACCATTACAAATTCCTTATCTGTTTGGAATGAAGAAATTCGGAATGAAACAAAAATATTGTCGAATGGCAAGATTCATTTCAACGGAATAATTTTAGAAGATTTTACACCACCCATGTCGAATGGATTAAATTGT
>FMBT01000695.1:0-22711 GCA_900095095.1 Fragilariopsis cylindrus CCMP1102
CAAGAATAGTAATAATGACGACGATGATATCTTTCTTGGTATTAAGAATTTCTTTACAAAACTAACTGAAGATAATAGTAATGGTAATGATAAGAGCCGAAGAAGAAGATGATGAGGAGGATGAGGATGATGAATTACCAGCTGGTACAATATTATTATTAAAAATAAATGCCACACAATTAAAACCTGGTGGATTACGTTTATTTTTAATGTTTTATTTATGGGTATGCAAAATACACCGGATAAGAATACATGGAGAGCGGATCAAAAATTAATGTCAACTCCAACACAAAATTATAGTCCTCTTGATAATGATGATAATGATAATGATGAAAAGAAAAAGAAAACTCCAACATCCTATGTATTAGAAATGTTATATGATATTGATCGGACAGGTATGCTACAAATTGAAATTATTCAATCATCGTCATCAAACGGTGGTGATGATGGCAACAATGAGAGCAGTGGTGTGGTGGTGGTGAAATACGACTATATCGTTGTGGTAGCCGTCCATCCACTTCGTATTTAATGCAAGAATCTATTATTGTAGATGGTGTCTTAGAAGAATTACAGCAAATAGCTGGTCTTATTAATAATGATAATAATAGTAGTAATGATGAAACAAACGCGCCGATAGCAACATCGACAGCAACAATAATACAAAATGAAGATGATGATGATGACGAAGAAGAGAAGAAAGAACCACCAAAGCCTATTGCTAATAAAGATAGATTATTGATCCCAGATCCATTAAATGCAATTGAAATTGCAAGAGAATCACTTGCTTTTGGATAGCTAGCAAGTCATTAATAATAAAAGACTAATATAAATTGTAGACATCAGTAGAGTGTAAATAAATAATGCGTTAAAAAGAAACAAAACAAATTTGGTGATGTTTTTTCTTTTTGAAGAGTATACTATATTATTAGGCTATGATTCAGTTTAGTATTAGTAAGTTGTATTCAGTTCAATAATTCTATATCGGGTCGTTCCAATCTCAGCATATTCATGTTTTCTGGTGTACTCTAGCGGTGTCAGCCAACCTCACCACTGGCTAAAAAACAAACGTATATACTAGACATAATCTATCCATTAAAAATTTAATTCAATAATTCAATATCGGGTCGTTCCAATCGTAACATATTCATATTTTCTTGTGTTAAATCACTTCGAAACCAACGTAATGATGGAACGTTACGAACGAATTTGATTAAGGCATTTTGTGGAATAATTGAATGCTCTTCATCAAGATCATCACCCCCCTCCCATAGTTTGGCATTCCGAATCGAAACACGTTCGAGCATCTTGCAACAACAATAATGGAAGATGAAGTATGCATTCAAAGTTGGATTATTCAGGTCTGAAAAATTTGGTATCATTTGTTTGGGAGCGTAGTAGAAAAATAAATTGTCCATATAGATTTCCTTTAGGTGATCAGAACGACGCATTTGCCAGCCCCCCAAACCGAATTTGAAATCTTTTGTAGTATCGTGACATGTTATTTTTTCCAAGAGATGGCAATTCAAACAATAGTCACGAAGTGTTGTATTCGCATCATTTGATAAATCAACTTCAAGTAGTTTTGGCAGGACTCTCGAAAGGACGCTTGAGAGATGATCGCTCACATATCTTCCTGATGACGGATATGGTAGAGAAAGATCTAAGGATACAATTCCTTCTAATCGAACATCTTTTGTGATCGTTTCCATTTCGTCAACCAAATATAGTCAAACTTGCCTATATCATCTATCCTCATGTGAGAATAATGATCTAACTTTTTGTTTGTCTGATTGTGAGCTAGATTTTGTATTAATGTTCGTGTCCTCGAATCACCTATCTCTATTCCCTGTTGTGATGAACTGATTACAATTGTAGGAATAATTTTCCATTCAATACCAGGCCTTTTACAATCCTCATGCATTTGTTTCGATACAAGTGTCAGATTAATAAGGTCATCATCCTGTGTCTGTTTTCCTAACAAATTTAAAATAGAAACACGGAGATGGACTGGTAATGACATTAGTGTTAATTCAACTGATACTACTTGTACGACCCCCTGCTCGATGTTGTTGATTTTTGTACCACGCTTGCGTTTGTCGTTTCGAACCATATTACCTTGTTGGAATGCTGTGTCTAATTACGTCTCTCACGGTCCTTAATTTTATCGTCCTCTGTTTCTTACTGTTGGAAGTATCGGTAGAAGGAAAAGATGGTGGAGAACGTTTGTTTGTTGTCGTCGTCGCTCCGTCCTTTTGTCGTTTTCTTCTCTGGCTGCTGCAGCGACAATGATGACGATAGTGATAATGACGACGACGGCGCCGACGACGAAAAATTAGCTCTTAAAACAATATTGAGTAAAGTATACAAGTAGAAGATCTAGAGGGGGTACACAGCGAAATCCTTAGTTACACTCAGCTATTAGTAGTAACGTTAAGTAGATTACGGAAACTGAAGCGCGCTTAAAGCGCATTAAATATATTTGAAATAAGCTGAACAAGTAAACTAGCTTGAATCTAGCTGGACAACTTCTCACTCTCAACAATATCATAGTATATTCTAGTACCATGACATCTTCCTCTTCATTTTCGTCATTGTCATTGTCGTTATCCTCTTCCTTATTGGATCGTTTATCTCAGATCGGAATGGATGAGGAGTTTCCTACAGCATCACCACCGATGAACAATAACAATATCGGCGATGATAATAAGAACACTACTACTACTTCAAATACTACTTGTACTGCCAACAACACTCGATCCAAGGCCGTCAATAATATTAGTAACAAAAAAAGTAAAAGGAATAGTAAAATAAAACCTCGTCATGTATCATTAACACAAGATGGTCGAGCTGCTAGTGTCTTAATATTAATATCCTCGGATAAAAATGTATTATTTACACTCCGATCCAACAAATTAAGAAGTCATCCTGGTGAAGTATGTTTCCCGGGTGGTCGACAAGATACAGAAGATAACAAGGATGTTTTTTATACAGCATTTCGAGAAACATATGAAGAGGTTGGTTTAAATTTTCTACCGACGTGGGAAAAAATAAGAAATAGGAGGAGGAGGAGGAGAGAGAAGGAAAGGAATGATGATAATGATAATGATGATGACGATGATGATGATAATGATGATGAGGATGATATACGTGTAATTTGTCGAATGCCAACAGTGGAATCTATTGGTCGTTTATGTGTCACACCCATCGTTGTTCTTCATTTAACAAAGACATCCAATGAACTACAGAAGGAATTGATTTTAAATAAGGAGGAAGTGGATAGTGCATTTTGGACACCAATCTCCTATTTCTTTGATTGTAATAAAAATATTACCGATTGTTATGATATACCTAATTGGCCGATACAAAATGAAACCTTCGTTTATCGACACTATGAGTATAACTATAGTCCACCACCATTAGTAACAGCAGCAGCAACAACAACAACGGCGGGACGAACATTTTCAATTACTGGATTAACGGCTGATATCATACATCAAGTAGCGAATTGCTGTTACAATACTAACGATACTGATACTGATACTGATGGTCGTTGCAAAAGAAGTACTAGCCAAAGTAATGGTTCCTCAATTCCGAAGAGCATGATAGCAGCTGCAGCGACAGCGACAGCGGCATCTATAACATTAGCTGTTACACCCCCACCAAAGAAACTTGAGGGTTTCTTACAAAGAAGAAATTTGCGAGAAGGTCGTCCTTCAAAACAACAACAACAACAACAACAACAATATCTGAAAAAACAGAAAACAAACGACGACGATGATGATGACACACGATCATCATCTTCATCGTCACCAGTACCATCCTCGGATAGATATTATTGGACCAAACAGTATTATGTTCTTATCGAGAATATTAGTGGTGGTGGTGGAATCCTTCATCAATACGATTCTCCTGAACAAGCATTACTGAATCGTATTTCTGCAAACAAGAAAAACCAATTGAGAATATTACCAAACAGCATCAAAAATAATTATATCAATAACAATAACAATAACAATAACAATAACAATAACAATGAATCTTTAGTAACCACAAATAATGATAATATTAATAATAATATTAATGATAGCAATACCTTGGTGATCATACGGCATGATATATCATCAAGTATTCAAAAAGAAAAAGGTGGTGACGAAATAATAGTCAACAGTAACGACGACGATGATGATGAGGGGAAGAAAAACAGCAACAATGATAGTAGTAATAATAATACTATAACTAATAATAATATCAGAATGGGAATAGTAAAGAATGTATCGCAGCAGCAGCAACAACAACAAGATGATGATGATGATAGCCGTCGTAGTCATCGATATGCATTTGATATATCAACATTAAATGGACGGATCCAATGGGAACTATCTGCATCTTCTATAGATGAAAGAAGAATGTGGATTGATCGTATCGAATCAATTTTAATAGTATAGCACAGCATAGCATATCACGTTCTTCGTCAACGTAAAACGTAAGAAAGAAATTTGAGTAATGATTATTATTCCATAGATAAATATACGTATGAGCGAGGAGATTATACGTGTAACTCGATTAACAAGAAATAAGCATCATTATTCACGGTATATATGCCGCTACAATGTAGATACAATCATTCGTATGTACGTATTTATAAATAAGCTGGCTAGCTAGCTAGGTAGTTATGTGATACTGATTTATTGTTATGGTTATTATCTTTTAATATTATAATATATTGTTATTATATTTATTATAGCTCTAGCGTATAGCTATGCTTATCTATGTGTCCTATATGTATGAGTGATGTATATGTATATGTATATGTATCTGTATCTGTGCTTGCAAATGCAAACTTCCTTCCTTCGAAAAAGAAATTGTATCAGATAGATAAATTATTCGTTGTTGTTCTTTTTCCCTTCATTCTACCCCCCCCTTCGTCGATATGACTAGATCATCTGTATCCATGTGCATCGCGGTAGCGCCATCTGGTTCTGTTGGATAATTAGACCGTTGGACCAGAACCTCCTGGTGGAATACCTCCTGGTGGTGGACCAAAACCTGGTGGAATACCTCCTGGTGGTGGACCAAAACCTGGTGGAATACCTCCTGGTGGTGGACCAAAACCTGGTGGAATACCTCCTGGTGGTGGACCAGAACCTCCTGGTGAACCAGAACCTCCTGGATTATAGAAGCCCGTCGGTTGTCCTACTGGTTGAATGCTTGGTACTGGACTCGGTTTCGAACTGGGGGATACAGTAGGTGATACTGTAGGCGATACAGTAGGCGGTACTGTAGGCGATGCAGTAGGCGATGCAGTAGGCGATGCAGTAGGCGATGCAGTAGGCGATGCAGTAGGCGATTCTGTAGGCGATTCTGTAGGCGATGCAGTAGGCGATGCCGTAGGCGATGCCGTAGGCGATGCAGTAGGCGATGCCGTAGGTGATACAGTAGGTGATACAGTTGAGGTCCCAGAGCTGGAACTCGATGAACTGGAAGTTCCAGAAGAACTACTACTAGGTGAAGCACTACTAGAAGGTGTGTGAGAACGTTCGCCAGATGGAGATTCACTTGCTTTGGGTAGTTTTGACCCAGTTTCTAACGTTACTGATACTGTAGGCGATACAGTAGGCGATACAGTAGGCGATGCAGTAGGTGATGCAGTAGGTGATGCAGTCGGCGGGGACGAAGACGATATGGTAGGAGAATCAGTTGGCGAGTCTGCTTGAATCGTGAAACTGGAACTAGAACTCGAAGAACTGGAACTCGACGAACTGGAACTTCCAGAAGAACTACTGCTAGGTGAAGGAGACGCAGTATATTCTTCTTCACAGCCATCAAAACTTTCATCATCGTCATCATATTGGTTGACTGCAGGAGCATGTGTCTTGGACCCTTTCGAGGAACTCTGATAATAACCACCTGTCTTGGACCCTTTCGAGGAACTCTGATAATAACCTCCTGTCTTGGACCCTTTCGAAGAAGTCTGATAATAACCACCTGTCTTGGACCCTTTCGAGGAGGTATCATCACTTTTTCCGCCACTCTTGCCTCCACTTTTCCGCCACTCTTGCCTCCACTTTTTCCGCCACTCTTGCCTCCACTTTTTCCGCCACTCTTACCTCCACTTTTTCCGCCACTCTTACCTCCACTCTTACCTCCACTTTTTCCGCCACTCTTACCGCCACTCTTACCGCTGTCATTACCAATCTTCACGCATCCAGATTTTCCTCCCTTGGACCCCTCTGATCCTGCCTTTCCACCTTTTGATCCTGAATAGTAGCCATCTACGTAATAAGCCTTTCCGCCTTTTGATCCTGAATAGTAACCATCTACGTAATAACCCTTTCCGCCTTTTGATCCTGAATCATCGGTAAGAGGACTGAGCTGTCTGGTGTCTGTTTCAATATAATCAGTTGCCGTTAGATCGATATTGCGACCACGAAGAGCAATACTCTCCGTCGTTTGTAGAACAGAGATAATGTAAACAACTGAGAAAAAGATAGCAATCTGACGAAAGCACCGAGAAGTAATGTAATTGCTGCTCATCTTCGAATATTTTTTCGACAATCGCAGTTCGTATAAAGTAGTTATGTTCAATTTGTGTTGATCTGAATTGAATTTTGTGTTGCAATTGTGAAATCATGCAAAATGAACTGAAAACGATACAAGGTAGTGAGAGTCAAAAAACCCATCACCTAATCATTTATTTTGTTTGTTCCAATAATTCCGATAAAAAATAAAATGTGTAGAGGCATGCGAAAAACGAGACGACAATTAATTAACCTCTATGAGATCGAATAATGCGAAGGGCGTGTTTAGGCGCGTCTATAATGAGAGGAAAAAGTATCAAGAGGACATTAATGACCACTCATTCGATTTTATACTTTAAATATTATATAAGCCTTGCTTTTTAAGATTTATATTTATTTAAATAAAAGACATTATAAGATATATCTATCCAATCATGGCAAGATCAATCAATTAGTGTCCCATTCAAAATAACGGTATTTGTTTTTGTATTCTTACGTTTTTTTACTTAACAAGGAAAAAGCATCCAGAGGACATTAATGACCACTCATTCGATTTTATACTTATAATATTGTATAACCCTTGCTTTTTTAAGATTTATATTTATCTATATAAAAGACATTATAAGATATATGTAGCCAATCATGGCAAGATCAATCAACTAGTGTCCCATTCAAAATTACGGTATTTCTTTTTGTATTTTTACGATATCATTGTTTTAAATTTCAAAATTAATAAAGCCTTTGAAAGAACATAAATCAAAACATTTAACTCCTGTAGGACTATCTACACTATTGCTTGTTAAACGTTCTTTTCATAAGTGTTGATACCGGTATGAAGAATTTGGGGTCAATCGAAAACTCAGACTTTAAAGTCACTCTCGATACAACTGACTTTATGTGCATAAAGACATACAAAGACCGAGAAAAAGCGGTCAACGGTTATAAAAAATGTCTTATCACATCACGAAAGACATACAAAGACCGAGAAAAAGAGGTCAACGGTTATAAAAAATGTCTTATCATACATCATCAAGACATACCAAGACCGAGAAAAAGAGGTCAACGGTTATAAAAAATGTCTTATCATGCATCACAAAGACCGAGGAGAGATTTAATTTTTTTGTCCGCGAGCTAAGGCCCAGTCTTCAGTGTCATACCACACGACATTCCAATGAGTATCTATATCTATTTATATGTCTGAAATCTTAAATATTATGTAACAATCTTATAATTCGATTCGTGGATTAGTAATAGCCAGTCTTCGATGTCATATCCTCGATATTAGATGTCCCCGCTGCATTCTCCAATGGGATTCGTAATATCTAGCTAGAGGATGACCCGGACGGACCATCTAATGATCCTCCAGAAGAACCAAATTGGGCTAAAGTCCAGGCGCAATGACTACCAGTACGGAATCGAAATGCCACACGGATCGGACGGGCCTATCTTGAAATATGGCATATGCCGTACATGTATATAGTAGATGCGTGTTCTGGCGTGAGGGTGATAAAGACAAGTACGTAGGTGTCGAAAAAGAGGAAAAACAAATGTAACGGTGCAAGTAGTTATGATAGCAGACTACGATTGTATGGGTCCAATAACCGTTGTAGATCTTTGCGTGTGCCTTTTGCTTGGCATAATTAAGAAGACTCGACGGCCGATCGAAAAAGCTAGATCTAGCGTGTTGTGCAAATATCGACCAATCATGATCGAATCGCTCCAACAATGAGGGTGATCAAGGACTCGGCTCGACTCGATCCGTTTTTTTTAATGGCTTCAAATGGGAATATTATCAGTAGTGGCTACAAAATATCACATCCGAAGAAACTACTCATAAAATTTGTCACGTTCCTAGCGATTAAGATGAAACAAATGGACAGAATGAATAGCAAAACTGAAGAAACAAAATAAATCAATAATGGACTATATGTCAATTATCATCCAACTAACTTATTATAATTTATTGACTAATTGTATAATAGCTTTAGATTTTATATTAGTAGGAATGCGTGGAGGATGCTGAGCAGAAAAGTAACATCTTCCTCTTTCTGACTATCTCCACATGAATCAAATTAAATGCCAGCAGGAAAAATATCATGATCATATATAACCAGACAAATGTCCAAATATCATCTTCCGACCAAAACGTTTTACTCCTTTAAAATGAAAGAGGACGTCGAACAAGTAGAAAAGAGAACTCAATTGAATATTGATAGTACTTAGTACTCAAGAATCACGAAAGATTTATTGATTCGATTCCTCGGTGCATGTCTCCATTGCATGCGTTTTATTTATGCATTACGAGCAAAATAATCGATCTTCAAAGTCTGTATTGATTTGCTTTGCTTTGCTTCAATTTGTTTTGATTCATTGATTAACCCGCTCATCTATTCATTCGTTCACCCCATCCATGTCCATACCGGTAGACTCGGACTGAATGCTTGTACCCATAGACGTTGTACTCGACTGATTATGATAATTACGAAAGGATTGAAAGTCAGGTATTGGAGGGACCTGCCCGGTATATGACATAACAGGATCTGACTCCATACCATTTAAGGAATTGCTTCTTTGTCGTACTTGTTGTTGTTGCTGCTGCTGCTGCTGCTGTTGTTGTTGTTGCTGCTGCTGCGCCTGCATTTGAAGAAATGGTGACGATACAGATGAAGCAAAACCATTAGTAGTACTCATATTCTTATTATGCTGATTATTCGAAATTGTATCTGAATTATTATTCGAAATTGTATTCAGATTCAAATTCAAATGATCCGTCATCCCAGTTGCTGTTGTCAAGATCATGTTAGAATACGAAGACGATGACATCGATGATGTACTCAACCCTCGACGTGAATAGATTTCAGGATCGATTGCCATATCGTCTTGTGTCTTCCACTGTGTCGTGGTGGTCAAATCATCACTACTATCATCATAGGAAATTTTTGTTGGTAACTGGAGTGGATGAGATCCACGTTTAATATTTTTTAACGACTGTCGTAGAAGTTCTTCAATTTTACGATCCACTGGATCCTTATATTCTTCCTCTTCTTCATCTTCTGTTGATAGTAACGTCTCTTTGACTTTAGGGGTTGTGGCTTTGGTTAGATATGGAGCTACTGTCGTCGTCGTCGTCGTTGTCGTCGTGGTCATCGTCGTCGCTGGAGGAATAATAATAGCACTCGGTGTACCGTCATCGCGATTTGCAGATCCCTTTTCCTTTTTTCTAGTTACCTTAGGATGATTCTTCCCCAGTACAAGTTCCAGCATGACCTTCCGTTGTGCTTCTTCTAGATCAGTCCTAGGATTCTTCTTGTTGCTTTGACTATCATCGTCATCGTCATCGTCATCGTCATCGTCATCGTCATCGTCACCATCGTCATTTATGTTATCTATGGCATCATTATCGTCGTCATCATCCACCATACATTCATTATACGAGTTTTGACATTGTCCTTTATTATTATTTCTATTGTTCCCTTCACTTGAAGACGTTAATTGTGAATTATCATCGTCGTCATCATCATCATCATCGTCGTCATAATAAATGTCTCCATCACTACCAGTAGCAATGAGTAGTCCCATTCGTTTCTTTCGATCAGTCGTTGTTCTTTCTGTTGATGTCGTTGTTGTTGTTACTACCACCGGCGACGATGATGATGATAATAAGTTCCCTTCTTGATCGTTCTCATGATTCCACAACGGATATTGAGGAACATCATAGTATGATTGTTGTTGATGATGCGGTGGATTATTGTGATCAATATTGATGTTATTATTACTTTCATCAGTTCTAATAGTAGTATTAGTAGCAACACCACCATTATTATTATTTTTATTATTATTATTATCATTCTGACTGAACGGAAATGATTTCATTTTCATGGTTGTTCTTGAACATCTAAATCTCGATAATCATCACCACGTGAAGAAGATGTTGGATGTTGATGTTGATATTGATTCTGATCCAAACTAATAGATTGGAGTGCATCAGTTAATGATTTGCGACGGCGTTTACGTGATCTTTGTTGTTGTTGGTGTTGTTGGTGTTGTTCTTTTCTCTGTTGTTGCTGTTGTTGTTTTGGGTGTTCTTTCCTGATGCATTTCGTAGAACAAGTTGTCAACGACGAGCTGCGAGATCCTCCTGTCGTCAATGACGTATTGGACGACGATGCGGTACCGCTACCGGTCATGTTAGTTTCTTGAGCGTCACTACTGTTGACAGAACTACTGTTATACTGAGAAACAGAATCGTCGTCACGTTTTCGAGTACGGATCATGATGGTGATCTGAAGAGATGATTGTGATGATGATATGACGTGACGTGACTGAATAGGAATGAATGACCAACAAGTGTGTTGTGATGTCGTGATGAATCGGTTGTTACGATTCTATCGTCGTCGTACCAAATGTATCGTGGCGGCGATAAAATTGATATGGTGCTTGTACTAGTAACTAATAAAAGTTCGTAAAGTCCAGAGCGAACGTTAGGCCCTCTCTCGTACACGACTACAACGACTTTCGACTGGATGAGTAGAAAATACGAATTGGGAAACAGAAGATGATGTTGATAGACACTGACTGAGAATGGGAGTTGATTCCAATTGACTAATTGAAAATAGACGAACTGCTGTGGTCGTGTCCTTTTGCGTATTGAATAAGGATTCTAATAAGTAAGAGTACACCATCATGCATGGCGCCACAACATCACTCCCTCATCATTCTTCAATCTGTCGATCATCAACATAAAGAAGTTACTTGAAGTAGTTGCGAACCATTATTTACCTTATTATTTGCTTTAGCTCTTTGTTTATTCACCTTGCTTTTGTTCTCATTTTCTCACATGCGCGCCGCGCGCATAGAGAGTCGAGCGAGTCAAATTTTGAATCAGTCCTGTTTTTTTTTAGCCGTTTTTTGGCGAGGCCTGCAAAAATATCACTTTTCTCATTTCTTTTCTATTTCTCAGCCCAGGGGGTAATAATCCGACCCCTGTCTCAGCCATCATTTTATCATTATCTACCGCGACAACTTGGCTGCGAGAAAGATACTGTACCATCTGTAAGCAAATTACTTTTCATATTCATCTTCGTTCAATACAGAATATTATAACAAAGCTACAGTATTACCGAAAAGAAGATAGATAAATAAAAGAAAGAAATCAAGTGAAACAAACTAAACAAGAATATGGTAACCTGTTTGAACAATCGTCATTGTCGTCGAACAATAGATATAAATAATAATGTAATACTACGAGGAGGAAAACAATTATTGAAACTGGGTATCAATAAAAGAAGAAAGATAGTATTTCTAAAGAAAAATAGGAATAAATTGTTCGCATCGACGATTGTTTTGCCGACAAGTTTTCAACCACAATTTATGACGACGACGACGAACAACAATAGCAGCAGCAGCAGTCATACCAACAACTACAAAGATCGAACGATACCTTCTACTACTACTACTACTCCTCCTCCTGCACGTTTTGGAAAACTTGGATTGTTCGAAAAGAGTAGTACGAGTACGAGTACGAGTACGAATACGAATGTCAACGAGAAAGGAAAGAAAAAGAAAATTAATATTTCCTTAAAGAAATTATTCCGCTACAAGAATCGTCACAAGGAGAAGAAGCACAGTAGCAAGAAGAAGGATGGTGATGGTAATGGTGATGTGTCACCACCGACCAATATATCATCAACAGAAGCTGTTAAAGAACAATTAGTAGTAGACTTGAAAGAAGCAGCAGAAAAAAAGTCCCAGGCAGATTTAATTGACATTTCAAATGTCGACGTTGCTACTCCACAAAGGAACGACGATTATTATCTCCCTACGACTCCATCTACAGCCTCAACAAGTGATGGTCTTATTAGCACTGATCCACGAATGGATAATAAGAAGAAGACGAAAGACAAAGATGCGGCTGTTGCTGCTGCCTACATTTTTACTGACGACGACGATAACGATGAATGCCAGAGTAATAAGCACGAAGAAAAAGAAGACCATCCTAGTGATGAGGACGAAAAGGAGTTGGATCGAGAAATGAAAATTCTAGATAAAAACATTCACGATCAAAAAGTAGAGGAACGAGCTATCGCCGAACAACAATTAATGAACACCACAGTATCATTGTCGTCAGGAAGTTTTGAGGACTCACAAAGAAGAAGAAGTGGATAGTAATGCAGGATCTCGGTTTCATGCAGCAGACTTAGAATCGGACGTCCAGGGGAAGGAACAAGATTCTGAAGAAGAATACCAGGTTTCTTTTACTCCAAGTAATGGTTTATACCTCCAAGCTATGGAAGGTTGTGCAGCGAAGGCGAAAATTGATATTCAACAAGCAACAGATTTTGCACTGACTAAAATCTATACTGCTAGTCCTAGATCATATAGAAGGATGGACGATGGAAGAGAAGAAGAAGAAGAAGAAGCTGACAATGATAATGATGATTATGATTATAGAAATCGTGATAGCAATGGTGATGACGATGATAATGGTGACGATGGCAAAAAAGAAGAGGATTTACGTGATGAGCAAGAAGTAATTACCACCGCTGATGTCGCAACTACTGTTGATGATTTTTTATCAAAGCAGCGATCTCCTTTCCTGGAAGAGATGACGACGACCAAGGGAAAACAGACGAGGTATTGTTTTCTACTTATGATTCTTGTTCTGACCATTCCTGTCATACTTTTGATGCCGAAACTCATAGCAACTATGATTGAGACGCCGTATAATCACGATATTATGATAGATCAGGCACGCAGTTTCTTTAAGATGCACGATGATTCTGTAAAAGATAGAGAAAATCCAATGTCGGGTATCATAGTGGTCGTGTCAGAAACAAAATCGAATCTAGGAATAGAGTTGACGGATCGTTTCGAACGATTAGGTGCCACCGTTGTATCAACCGAGATCGATTGTAACGATTTGAATTCTGCCTCTAAGTCAATTGATTCCATTGTTGATCAGTTTCACAAGATTGACTTTCTTATTCACACTGGTAATCTATGTCTACCGGTATGGCCACTAAGTAGTCAGAGTCTCATCAATAATATCAAATCTATTACATCGACGTCGGTACAAGGATACGATATGATATTTGCTGGTAATTACATTTCGGCCTTTCTAATGACACAAAAGCTACTCCCATCATTGGAACGAAGCAAATTTGGGACAATGGTTCAATTTCAACATCCGGCCTCAATAGCAGTAGATGGATCACTACTTGAAATAGATAACCCTTCCAAAAGCAATCCTGCTGCGTCCGTATTACTTCAAAATCAAGATAACTTTTTCTCGGCGCTACTACATTTGCCCAATCAGTTTGCTTACGCGAAATTGGCTGGAGTTCTTCAACATCAAGTATTTGTACGGGACTATCCTAATATCCGGACGATAGAACTCCATCTTGGTTGGATAGATAGTGGGGTTAATGATTTCTTCAAATGTCTATTCCAGACAGAATCGTCTCAAACAGCAAATACTGGCAGTATTATCTCCTCGGCATTAGTTGATGACGAGGATCTTCAAGATGATTTGTATGACTGGAGTCATCGTGTTATTCGTAAATGGCTAGCAACAGATGGTAAACTTACAATAGGCGATTGGCTCAAGATAGGACAACATTACACAGAGAAAATCGCTCCAGTTGATCAATCGGAGAAAAACTACGTTGTTGAATTTCTGTCATCAGGTCATACTGCCGCCATGGTAGCAGGCACTACTTTAACATTGATGGCATTAAAAGCGAGGGCCACATACGGCAGTACCTGGTGGTCAGTATAAAGTTATGGAAAAGAGACTTCGGGGTTGTTTCTTTCCTAAAATAGTATGTAACACGCATATAGTAATAATGATGATGATAATAAAACGACGATGTATCTAGTGGTGGTCATCAGTGCTGATCGACAAGCGTGAGGAGTTAAAGCTGAGGATCATGCTGTCGGTGAATGATCAAATTAGGTTGCTTGGAAGGCGATCTTTGTTGGTCGGTTCTTTTCTTTAGCACTATATTATTAACGGGACGATATTTAAAGATAAAACAAGATAAAAAAATCTGGTAACACTTGAGTTGTTGCTTAATGTATTTCCTCTTTTCCTTTATTTGTTCACTATCCCTACCTATAGGTGCCAAAGTCATTTCCAAATTTCTTACTTCATGATTTATTTTGATACTACTGCGTTTCTGCTGGGGGGTTTTGCGTCTATCACAAAACAGCAGAACAATTCGTTTGAGGAGCTCCACTCATTCCATGTCCGTGCCCACCCAATACATCGATCCACTTCGAAGTGAGTGAGGGTAAAACAGATATAAAGGTTCATCCAGTGTATGCCATGAATTGTATTGTGAGATAGGTTCATTCATACCGTTAGAAAGTAGGGAATCAAAAAATCGTTATGCAGACACATAATACTTGTGCATGTCAACCTTCGCCATACAAATATGTTTCATAATTATTTACTTACAGTCATCATACCCTGATCTTCGTGGCCGAATCTGTGGCAATGAATAACGATCCGACCAGCAAAGTCAAAGAACTTTTGTCTGACATTACATTCCTTCTTATCGGAAGATTGGACGATAGTATCAAAGTATTCACCTTCTTCAAATCGGCCACCACAACACCAGGTTCAACAATTTGCATCCGATTAATATGTGCATGATACGGATGAGATTGTGACAACATAATGGGAAATTCAATTAATTGACCAAGATCGAAGGTACGAATTGCAACGTCTGGGTCCCACGTAACTTGATTTACAGAGACGCCCTTCGTGCCATTTAAGAAGTAGTCGTCCATCGAAATTGCCATTTCTCGTCAACTTTGAATTTGGGATCTGCTAAATTGGGCATATAATACGGTCGACGAGGTTTCCACGATGTTTCTAATTCCATATCCCAGTATGGTGAAGAAGGAAAGTTGGGAGACAACGTAACATCGGTTGGATCATCATTGGTTGTCACAATTGTCGTCGATGATGATGATGATGAGGATGCTAAATGAATCTGAACCATTTTTGATTCATCACTAGGTCCTGCTCCTTGATGGAAATGTATTTCTGCATCTTCCGAACAACGAACGGATAGATCTACTCGTGATGAAACAGTCATCATGTGTTTGTTGGTACTATTACCAGGATGAGGGATTTCCGATCTGTATACACCATCGTATGCAATTGGTCTCACATCACATGCATTATGTGGAATGAATTCGACATAATTCACCGACTCAGCATAAACAACGGATGACACACGGAAATAGTAATACATTTCTGGTTGTATGGTCAAGTCCAACTTCGTTTGATGGTTCACTTTATTGGATCGAGTCGCATTTGGTAATTTCTTATTGAACATACTAGAAAATTGCAGTAACACCTCGTTGTGTTTTAAGAAGTTTTCAATTTGTGGTGGATAATAATCATTGACTGTTTCATCAACGATTAACATCCCGTACGCTCCTCCATATGCCGATCGAGTAGTCAATGGATGACGATGTGGGTGGTACCAATACGTTCCGACATCCGCATCGTCTAAGATATTATACTGCATGTATATAAATCAACGAAAAACCAGGTAAAATAAGAAAATTAAATAGTACAAAGAAAGGTAATTAAAGGTAAACCCGTGTTATACCAACGAGTGTGAGTTCCAAAGTAGTTCTCTTAAGAGGTAGTAGTATTTATTTCAGTGATTATTTCTTCTTCTTTTCCATAAAAAGACTTACATCATATGTGATACACTTTCCAGGTTCCACCAATCTAGTGACATCGTCGACGGTTCCTTTACCATACAAAGGAAAACAATAGGAAAAAAGAAGGAATGATGGGGGAAAGAATAAGTAAAATGAATATGAAAACCTTGTTTGTGATACATACATTTACTAGCAACGAAGCTGGTGCACATTCTATCTTTTTTTGTAGTACACATACACACGTACCAACACCAGAGACGTGCAATCCATGGGTATGTAAATTAGTATCGATATGACCATTATTAACAAGTGTTAAATGATAAAATTGTTTTGGTTTCATTCGAATTAATACTGTTGTTTGTCCTGGGATACATTCCCCTAACAATCCATATCCATATAAATCTTGTGTTGGATCAGAACAAAATTCAATAACAGCTTTGTAATGATTATTCATACTGTTACTGCTGAGGGAATGCGAATCAGACATTTGTACCTGCTTCCAAGGTAAGGTGACATTAAAAAATGGTGAATGCTCGTGATCATTGTTATTATCATTATTATCTGACTTGTTGTTATTGCCGTCGACGACTTCAATTTCGTTGACAACCACCGAATTGTCGGTAGACGAAGCAGAAGCAGAAGCAGAAATCACCATCGTTTCACCCTCGCCGAACAAGCTATACGACGATCCAACAACAGCAACAACGCCGAAGATGACCAATAAGACTACCACAATAAAAGTGGTGAAAATTGTTCTTCCCTTACTATTGTTGCTGCTGCTGCTATTGCTGCTGTTGATGTTCGTTGTAATGGCACTAGTATTAGCAATATCATCAACTAATAATTGTTGTGATTCGCGATCAATCTGAAGAGTACCATCATTGTATGTATCCAGGAATTCGTTGTTTTCATCCTTCTCGATAATAAGAGAACCGTATTTGTTGTTCGTCATCGTATTTTCTTTTTTTTTCGTTCGTTAATTCTGATTCTTTTTTTGCGTCCTTATCCAGCCGGTCAATTGCGATTTGTGAACCTTAGCGTTTTGGTGAAACTACTTTTACGGAAAGGAGTAATATGTTTCGCTTACAGTAGACTTTTGGGAAGTTAACGTACGTGAACTCTTTATCTTGTTTCGTTCTTCGGTGATATCTCCGATGCATCGATGTTACTACTGTGAGTGTATGGAGAATCTTGTCTGAATCTTTGATGTCACCGGTTCTTTTCGCGGATTCCGACTGAGTGAGTCAGTCACGAGGAATATATTAGTTTCTTTGACTAGGATACGGTACAATAGTAGCTATCGTACTTACTTACAACCCAACTGTACAAGGTATGTTCCCGTTACAACGAGTGAAATACGCTCAAATATGTCCAAAGAGGTCAACAATCATGGCACAGATACAGATACAGGTGCAGATTTCAATGATAATGACAATGAGGATGACAAGTGATGCGACTCAGCTTGTCTGGATGATTGTGAATTTTTCCTTGCAACTCATGCGGTTTGTTATGTATTAAAAAAATGTAGTGATTCTAGATTCTTTGATTTGATTATGCTACTAGGAAATACTTGCTACTTCCACAACAGTATATTTTAGTACCAGTACAAAGGTTTATAAAATGAGATGTTTCTTTCTCTATTGAATCTCGTTTTTCACAGAAGGACTGGACTGACTTGGAAAAAGAAGGTAGATCTTCTATATCAAACACAACAGACATGTTAAAAGAATTATTGCCTAATCTTTTTTGCCCAAATCTGGCTACAAGACCTACACGTGGAACCAGACCAACATAGCAACGCACAACAAACGCACACATCACACCATTTTTGTTTTTTGTCAAAATCCTATCGTTTTTGTCGTTAGATTTGATTGACACAGATACCAAGAATACCGCACTTCGATTTTTAATTCAGAGATTGATTCGATCAGATGATTGATTCGAGCCGATCTAATCTAATGCACAAAGAAACAAATTAGAAAAAATCTAGCAGGAAAAGAAGAAAGAAATAGAGAGAGGGCGATAGAGTAATCGTGAAAGATACAGAGCAGAAACTGCGCCACATAGATCCTGTTGGAAAAATAAATAAAAATATGGCCTTATTTCATCTTCGATGTCGTCATCGTTGTAATAATTTTATTCTATTGTCTATACCGATACTACTGAACATGATGCTACTGGGTCTGGCACTGATGGGACTTGGATTCGAGCAACTCATGCCGATGGGTGTCAACGCCTGGCAGCAGTCATCGCCTACCACAATAAGACATCTGACTTCGACATCGAGTGCTGTTCGGAACACTTTCTTATCCATGTCATCATCATCATCATCATCATCTTTGTCGTCATTTTCATCACAAGATCCCGATCCCTCAATGAAGTCATCTATTCCAGCATCACCATCGATGAATAGTGGTATCTCCTATCAATCTCCCCCTTCTTCTTCTGCTTCCTTTCATGGTCCTTCATCGTCATCGCCTATCATTCCGCAACAACCACGACGAAGACAACTTCATAAGGACGTAGTAATTGTAGGTGGCGGATTAGCAGGATTATCAACAGCATTGTACTTGACACAAATTGATCCTAAAAGACGGATTACAATCATTGATCGGAATAATGATACTAATAATGATTCCACTGCTACTGGTGGTGCTAATCCTGGAAATATGGCTAGTATGGCTGCTGCTGGGATGTTAGCACCACATTCAGAACGATTACCGAAAGGTGATTATTTAGATTTATGTTTAGCATCCAAACGTATGTATGGTGATTTTGTTGCATTAGTTGAAGGGATGGCATATGATGCTGGCCCCGATGGACATAAATACTTAATTAAATGATAACGATGGCGATAACAGTGGAACCCTGGAATATCGGATACGTTGCTTCCGGTGGATTTTTTGCGCCCGCCTTTGCTGGGGATAACGTTGCTACGTGGATGCCTGACCACGACAATGATGATGATAACAAAACGAAAATGAAAGCCCAAGCAAAGAAAAAGAGAAAGAAGAAAAAACTCCCACAGCATTTTGGCTGGACGCAACACAAGCAAAAGAATTGGAACCATATTTACACCCAGATATTGTTGGTGGATGGTGGTTCCCCGGAGGATGCTAGTGTTGACGCACGTCGATTGACATGTTCCTTAAAGGCTGCATGTATTGGTGCCGGGAGTTGAATTTTTATGCGGTTCAAACAATGAGGTTACATCACTTGATTTCAAGAAGGTGTATGTAAGGGCTTGTGGCTTGGTTCTCGTTCCGGTCGGTACGTATCGGCGAAAGCTATATTGGTCGCAAACGGTGCATGGATGAGGAATTTATTACCAGTCCCACTTGAACCACACAAGGGCCAATCAGTATCATTACGGATGCCGAAGGGACCGTCCGCCAATTCTACGTCGAGTTTTGGTTTGGTGGTGATTCCTATATCGTTCCAAAAGCTGATGGACGGATCGTTATCGGTGCAACTGTCGAGGCGGGTAGTTTTGATTCAAATGTAACACCTGCGGGGATTATGCATGTCTTATCACATGCGTTACAATTAGTACCGGCATTGGCTGATTTACCCATAGAGGAAACATGGGCAGGATTACGTCCAACAACACCCGATAAGGGACCGATCTTAGGAGAAACCCCATGGGATAATTGTATTTAGCTGGTGGATATTGGAGGAATGGTGTTTTATTGGCACCCAAAACAGGTCATCTATTGGCAACATTAATCGCCAGTAATAGTAATAACGACGATGATGATGATTCTGATTCTGAATTTCAATTGTCACAAGAAGATCAAAACATGTTGGATGCATTTAATTGGGATCGGTTCACGTCGCCGGGAGGTGGTAAAAAAATGGCGGCGAATTCACGATACGCCGCTTCCATGTACCCCGTACATACACGTCGATCAGGAACAGGAATAGCAGCCGCTGTTGGAACGGAATTGGGATCATATTCGACTGCACGATCGGCTGGAGAAGAACGAAAAAAAGATAGAGAATCCCTGTTTGGTAGTAGTAGTAGTAGTGCCGATGGTGGCGGCGATAGTATTTTTGGCGACGATTCTGCTTCGGAAGATGCATTTGAACGAGCAGCTCTTCTCGGAATGGAAGACGCGGCCATATACGAAGGATTTGAAGAACAGAACAAACGACGACCAACAACGAAAACGAGGAAGAAGAAGAAAGTCCGGAGCGAAAACGACAGACGAGGACGACAAACTCGATAATGATGGGGAACATCTAAGCAAATTCTATTACTCGCAACAAGAGCCGCATTGCAATCTTCGACATTGGACGTCGTTGAATCTTCTTTCTGATTCGTCGTCGACGTCAACAACTTCTACTACGATGGGTCTGATTCTGGTGATGCTTTCACAGTGGGAAGTTCAAGTACAAGTGCAAGCAAAATCTACTATCGACGATGACGATGACGATAAGAGTGGAACAATGAGGAACTAAAATCTATTTATCAGTCGATTCGTGATAACAAATCGAAACAAGATGTAGATTACCTGTGGATGAAGGTAAAGCGACCGGATCCCGGTTTTCGGATTATCACATTGATAAAACTGGAGAATCAAGAATTATCCTCCATATACTTCCCCCGGTGAATTTTTTCAAAGTCTCGAGGCTGAACAAGCATTAGCAGCAGCGCCGGATGAAAAGTCATTATCATCCGACCAACCCTTTCCACAGAATAATAATAACGGGAAAACAGAAAGTGATTCTGCTGATTCTGAGTATGACGGGTACCAGACAATCCTTGATGCCAATTCTAGTAACAATCGTCAAGATGAATTGGACAAAATGAAGGAAGCTCGACGAAAAAATCGATCAAAGGGTGGTATGCCAGAGATAAAAAAGAAATAGTTGTAGTACTTAGTATAAGTTGAAGGGATACTATGCCATGTCTATTGGAATTAATCACACTAACATATTATTATTATAACAGAAGGAGTATAGTTTATAAATGTTAGTCATCTTCGTCGTCGCCGTTCACCTTCTCATTTCGCTTATTTTTTAGATAGTTATTTTTGCTCAAGTTTTGATTCTCGTCGTTATTGTCGTCGTTAATTTCACAATAGTGTTACTATCCATCGCCGTGGGCGTCGTCGAAATAGATTTTTTTCTGATGTTTTCGGGGATAATCATCCCAAATTTGCGCCGGGTGAGGAGCTATTGAGAGCACAATTCAGGGGTAACATTCTCAAATAATATCTATATGAAACCTGAAAGTAAGAACTAGGAACGAAACAATTTTAAACTGAAATAAAGAAGTAAACCTCTGTTAATACTAATACTGGCTGTACAATACGGCTACAGACTAATAAAGACTTTAATTGCTCAAAAGATAATTGTATAAAAATCATTTCTATTAGATACAGGTTATCGTTGTACCCAATACATATACTTTTAAGGACTAATAATTGGATGATTCGGTCCATCGATTAACCATCTATTTAAAGTTAAGAATATCAAACGAGAAGTCATGTTTGATTTGATACGATGTGTGATGAGCGAGATCACAACTGTTTTGCCTTTTTTTTTTGTTGGGTTTGATTGTCGTGTTATGCTATATCCTGTGAGTAGTAGCTACCAGGTAGTAATAACTATTCGCCCAACAGGACAGACAATCTATAGTAAAACATCCTATACAGCAGGAGCGAGCAGTTTTCGAAAAATTCTCGCCATTATTCACGCCCAAGATTTATGCAGTCTTGCGTAATCCAGTCTTACGTAATCCACGTCCCGTCTTCGGGCTATTCCATAGTTATCTGATTGATGAAATAATTATCGGCGTAATTCCTCCGTACTGTCCATAGACTCCAACCATAGGAACCGTCCGAGCCATAGTTTCCCGGAACTTCCAGCCGTAGTTTGATTCTCCACTATAGTTGCTTGGAGCGTTCCACGACCGACCGGAGTTTCCATAAGTTGCTGGAGTGCCATACTGTCCGTAATTTCCATAAAGTTGCTTGAGTGCCATACTGACCGTAATTGCCGTATTGTCTGTGTTTCATAGAGCAGAAGTAGAAGAGAGCAAGAGGGATTAAAATAAGAAGGAAGTAGGAGCGAGCAGATTGGTGTGAGCTGTTTGTCTTTTTGTTGTTTATGATTGGCTCGGCCTTCCGTGAATGCATGCGTTGTGCTGGTTGGGTGGCGAGTTTACCGTTTGCTCAACAAGCAAGATAAATGAAACAAATCGATTGAATGGAATTGAATTTACTTTACTTACCCATAATTGTCAGCAGGCTCTTCCTTACCTGATTTAACTGTGATAGGACCTGATTCAGTACCTTCGAGTCGTGCTTGATAGTTCTAACCATAGATCGAATTTTGTCCAGCATCGGTTCGTCCCCCCCATATTAGCGTTCCCATCAAGCGTCTTGTTCTCCAGTCACACCGTAGTTCTTAGCGATACCATAATTAGAAATTCCGTAGTTTGCTACATACCCGCCCTATCCATAATTGGTTCCTGTAGGTTACTGGCGCTTCCGTATCCATAA
>FMBT01000659.1:0-28032 GCA_900095095.1 Fragilariopsis cylindrus CCMP1102
AAAAGAAAAAGAGAAGGGAAAGACGATCGATAATAACAAAGTTGCCACAGTCAACAATAGGAACGATGATGATGACAACAAGAAAGAAGGTAGTAAGAACCAACCGATACCGTCTAATTCCGAATACATTCCACAACCGATTGATCCACCGAATTCATGCAACAACATGATCAGTATCGGCAATAGGCTTTTAAAAAATCGGATGGAACACGCCAATCCTTCAATAATAGAAATATGTACCACGATGAAAAGAATATGCGACAATAACGCGTCCAAGAATCGAATTTTTGTGTCTCTGGGTTGTGGTACAGCAGCAACAGAAATCAATTCGAATGAAATTTGTTTATGTTTAGATACAGACAGAAGAAGTTTGTTCAACGCATGTATTGATTTAAAGCAAAGAAAGAAAAAAACAATATGGATGTCGTTTTTTGACTACAGTAACGAATCCTTGAAAGATTTATTAGAACAACTCAAAGAAACAACTAAGAAAAGAATAAGCGTTTTATACCAACATCCAAGCCCATCCGCTAACATATCGTACATGTTTTCGTTATCTTGTTCTTACGTGGCGACATCCTTATTGGCAGGACATGTAAAGGATGTGTGTATGGTGTACGATCACAAAACTACCGGTAACTCGTGGAATGAACAAACTATTACGAAGGCATTCTTTGAACGGATTGCACCTGATAAGAAAGCTTTGATTAAACTATCGAAAATGGCACTTATCTGTGCATCCGATTCCGATACTGTCTATCATCCGTATTTTGGTAGTACGAAAAGACATGGATTGGTAGAAGTGAAGAAAGGAGAAGAATGTCGTATTTTCTTCAGCAAAAAAGAAAACAAAAAAAGAAAAGAGGAAAAAAAGAAAAAAATAATGTAACGCCAGCACACGGAAGAAAAGAGAAGTAATTATTATATAATTAATGAACAAAAACGAAACTAAACAACATTTAGATCTTACTCTAACTATTAGCGTTAGATCCACATATTATCTCAATGTTGTAGAATAGGCGCCGGTGATTGCTTGCCTTGTGATGAATTTCACTAATGCTTTACAACTAATATTAATGGCACACTTATATTCCAACATATGATCAGCTCTAGTAAGCAAGGTCAGGTACCAATTGTATTCAAGAAAGTGTGAGGGTAGTCTCTACGGTACATGTAGTGCTCATTATAGCATTTATTGTTCTACTAAATTTACATGTTGGACAAAAATTAGGCTGATACAGAACCTCCCCCGTGCTTACGAAATTCTAAATAACAAGACAAAATGAATGAACCATAAGAATTGAAAACTAAATGTAGTTCAGCTCTGCAGTAGAACCGCAAATAATAGCAACAACAACAGCAACAACAACAACTACCGTAACCGATACCTTGTCGTGTGATTGTACCATTGTATTTTTCATAGATACAGCTTAAACCTTATTTTATCTTTAATATCTTATTTATGCAAAAGCTACATCTTCACTCTGTACAGCTGCAATCCCTTGAGTAGTGTATTCATTGAAATTCTTTTTGTCCCACTTTATTTGTTGTTTTCGTTCACCGTGTCGTGCAATGACTTTGCCTCCATATCCTGCAACTGTAGCGCCGGCTACAGCACCTACTGGCCAAAATGGACCGAACATAAGCCCCCCCACAACAGCACCAGTTGTTGCAGATGCTGCAGTTTTGACTTTGCGAGCTTCCTTCATTTGATTTTTTCTTGGATGGACTTCTGCTGGTAATGAATTGGAGGTAGCATCATTGTCGGGTAGGCTAGTAAATTTGTTCTCAAACTGTTGTTGATAATTTGTTGGATTGTATAGCACAATTTTACTATCATTATCACTATTACTTGTAGTTTGTGAACGACTTTCAATTTGAGCATAAATGCGTTTTTGTTCTTCAATAATTTCTGCCGGAAGGCTATTTACAAATACATCGTCACGTTCTTCTAATACTTTGTTATCTCTGGGATGAGTGATAGCTCCTTCCACCATCATGGCTGTGGATGTTTGAAAAGGAGTAGTTGCGAGCGTCATATTATCATCGAATGAAATCAAGTCAGTTGTAGATGCTTGCTGGTAGTGATTGTTGTTTTCGGATACACCGAAATCAATCAGATCTTCGTTTGTGGTAAAGGCGGCGGTAGAGTATGTTGAGGTCATCATCATTGTGAATTCTGTTTTTGTATTGGATACTTTTCTTATTTTGTGAGGATTTTTATTTTGTGCGAGTTGGTACAGAAAAACAACTATGGGAATTTTTATCACCGAGTGACGAAAAGCGCTTTTTTGAATGCTCAGCAGTGTCAATCGTGGTAAATTAACTGAGTAGCGTTGAAACACAAGTGAAAGAAACAAAATGCACGACTGAATTATACGCCATTGAAAACTACATTTATCATCATCATTCAATAACAACTCGAACTATAATAGCTAAAGGCGTGAACCGTGCTGCTAATGTTTGTCAGTCAAGTAGCAAGACCGGGGTTCGGCTTTCAGAGGAATCAATCACTTGGTCGACACCTATTGGCTTAGTGTAGGAGTTTTCGGATTTATTTTTTGCGCTCGAGCAAGTGACATGATATACCTATTGGCTACCTGATGTTGGGTGACAAAGGATTCGACAAAAATTTTGGTTACTATTATGATAGTAATGATAATAAAAGAAATAGTAATAATAACACATTTTTATTTGAGACTGAAAAAAAGAAAAGGTGATGTCTGTTTTTTTGCTTTATTCTATTCCAATCTTGATCATTTGCTGTTGCATTATAATCACTTGGAAATTTACCTGCATCATGTAATAAATAGGATGCAATTTCATTAATTACATTTTCATTACTATTCCCTATGGCATACCTCCTCCATTTGCAACCCCAACTAAATCAATAAATCCTTTCATATCCAAGGCCAAATAATTGTAGAAGTTTCATCAATATTGTGTATGAAAGGTACTGGCTAGCAAGAAGCTAATCTACTCTAATAGATAGCTAACAAAAGGATGTACAGTACTTCTACTTTTTCACAGCGGACGTATTATATTCTATTATACCAGTAGAATTCAAAAATAAACTAAGAAAGATATATAACAATATGAAAAGGAGAAAGGCTAAGGAGTTTTTTCTTTGAACTTATCATGTATGTATGCATTAATATATGCAGAATTTCAGAATTTGTGTGATAAAGAATGTACCGTATACAGGTACTTGTAGTCCTGAATTGAAAATATAGTATGATATAATATAAGATAATATAGTATAGTATAATAACGAGCTGAGTGACTTTTCTTGTCTTGTGCGTGCGTCCATCGTGCATGCATAATATCATTTTTAAAAAACTATAGAACCATCATCATCATCATCCTCACTACCACTATTATAGTCAACAGAATCAACATTAACAACATCTTTTCTATTATCATCAGTATCTTCTTTCATTTTCATTATTTTCTTCGGTTTATAATTATCATTATTATCATTATTGACCAACAGCTGCTGGTTAGTGTCTACTACTTTTTGTTCCAATGGAAGTTGACGACGTTGACTTGGACTTTGACTTTGACATGGACTTGGACGTAGTTGTCGTTTATTATTACTATTAATAATATTATTATTACTAATATGTTTGTTGTGATCTTGATTATCATTACAAGTACGTTTTTGTTGTTGCTGATGTTGCTTATTCAATAATAATGATGTTGACGAAACAACGCCTAATCGTTGTTTAATATCTTCGTCACTATTACTATTACTAGTAATATTATTATTATTATTGACATTGCGTGTATTACCATTCTTAAGTATATGTTGTAGTTGTATCTGATCTTTTAATACCTGTATTTCAATTTCATGATCCTTTTGGACTTGTAAATATTGATTACCAATTTGTTCAATTAAATCATTTTTTCTTTATCTTTTGAAAATAATTTTTGATTCAATTCATTAATTTGACGTTGTTGATTTGCTATTACTGTTGATGATTGTTGTACCAAAATTTCACTATACAAGTAATATAGTAGATAATAGATAATAGATAATACGCAAATAATAGAGACGGTGTGATATCAGAAAAGAGAATGAAGTAAGTGTGTGAATAACGTAATTATGTCATAGAATTGGAATAGAATGCACGATTATTTTTATAACACAAACGAGGAGACAATTCAAATGGTATTACATGCAACAGTAGTACGTACAGTTTCTTATTCTGTTCTTGACAATTTCTTTTAATTTGTTCATTATCTTTGATACGTTTCCATAAAATAGTATTTTGATTCATAAATGTATCTAACATTAATGCTTGTGATGCATTTGATAGTTGTGGTTGCTGTTGTTGTCCATTTTGGTGTTGCTGTTTTATTCCCAGCTCTACTTCTACATTATTCTCAGTACCAATACTACCAATATTACCAATATTACCTCCTCCTATTCCTCTTTGTCCTATTACTGATGCTTGCGACGACGTTCGTGACGATGAAGCAGCTAATGATGCTAACGATGCTGTCGCTGTTGCTGCCATAGCTGACACGGTCAGATTGTTAGTTGCAGTCGACGATGGTTGTTGTTGTTGTTGTTGTTGTTGCTTATTATTGTTCTCGTATAACAATTGTCCTGCTACTCCGCCACGTCTACTACGCTGATTATTATTATTACCATTATGCTGCTGGTGAGATAATGATGATGAAAATAATGGTAACGACGACGATGGGACTGTTTCAGTTGATAGCGAAGCATTATTATTACTATTAATAGCATTACTATTAGCAGCCATCATCTTATTATACGCCGCTGTTGATGCGGCTAGTAGATGGTGATTTCCATTACGGTTTTCTTCTTTCTTATAATCCATATTGATACTATTATCGTTCTTTCGTTCGTTCGTTCGTTCGTTCGTTCATGTGTTGTGCTGTGTTGTGTTGTGTAGTAATACTTTGAAGTACAATAGCAATATGCTGCAAGTACAAGTAAGTAGGTACAGTAAGTAAATAATTCTTCTACAAAGCGCTTCAATCGCGAAGAAGGGGTCTAACGCATACGAGTTAAAGTGGCATAGTGCTATTGCACTTATTCTTGTAGTGTGTTAAGTACTATCTTTAACGTATTCTGTACCTTAAGTAGTTAATCAAATCGATCATGATTAACGATTTAAAGAATTTTTTCTTTAATCATTATCTATCTGTTAGTCGCATATTGATTGTATTCTGATTACTGCTGTTGTGGAGATCAATAAGAAGGAAGAAGTGTTTTAATCAAACAATAACGTATTTAAATATTAATTAATGATCTTAATTACTTTTACTTATTGATGAGTTCTCTGACTAACATATAATACAGTACTATGTCTCGAGGCTCGCGTGTAACACAAGCATTTGCGTTGATAAGGTAAAAATATTAATAATTAATCAGATCAGTGCGACTTAGTGGTAGATACATTATTTCGTTAAATAGAATGTTTTTGCATTATGAAAATTTTAATTCTTGACACGATTTTGAATTACTACTGTACGTACGTACTTATTGAATACCCTAATTGAGAATAAAGAAATAGAGAACCAAGTAGTAGAATTGCACAGTGCGTAAAAGAAGGTTCGGTATTACAGTACAGCGTCATACTGTACTTTGTTCATACTACTTGAAATAACGTTACAGTGTACAGAGAATGCAACAAGAAGAAGTAAAACATAGCAAGGCAAGAAAAACATCGTTATCAAGGACTAGTACTAAATGTCAGTGACTTCCACAATTTTGACCATTTTTACATAATAAGAAATGAGATCATTATTCACGCAAAAAGTCTTACGTACAATGCGATCTTTATTGTCGTTATTACTGGTGGTGATGCAACGCTACCGCACATACTGCAACTAGACCGCAACTCAGTACATTAGTAGCCTGTAGTACGCGCACTATTGCACGATAAATCAACACCAAATAAATATTACTACTGTACCACAGAAAAAGTACAGGATATATGATATATAATGCAATACTATTAGTTCTAGCTATACAAGCTATTCTGTTTACCTTTAAAACAATGCAGTACGATAAATAGCATTATATGATTTGCTGTACTTTTTTGCTTCGTTTGATTTTTACAATATCAAAACTATGTACCAAAAACATGATTCAGTTCTACTAATAGTAGAGCCTTAAAATAGATGTTTATACCAAGAAGTGACTCTGACTTATAGTAGGTTGATGTTGTTTTTAATTGCTGTTACATTACTGCTGTTTTTGGCGCTGTCTCATCAATATGGATTATTGTTGCTTTATTACTTGATGTTATCATTAGAACAGTTTGTTTATAGACAAAGACGATTGATGTGATGGCCCTTTGTAGCTGAAGAGATCCCATCGAGAAACCATAGTATCATCTATACACAACGTATACCCGATCGTTTTCCCTAAATATCTTTATATATGTCATAATATAATAATACCTGTGAAAAAAAATCGAATAATATTTTGGTCTTTATCTATTTTAGAAAAAATCGTGTCGTTCAAGCAGATCGGGAGAATTTTTGAAACGAAGCATGAATAATTATCATCATCATACGCTGGAGTAATATATATATATTATGTATCATACTCCGATATTATATGTTTTTTCGTTCTTTCGCATCGACTGACTAGACATCCTAATCCAGTCCCGCAATAACTATTGAGTCGTAGCGAAAATGGAAAAAAATAACGGAATAAATTAATTAGAAAACAAAGCACGACTGACGGTGTGTGATCTTTTTGTCACTTCGCAAAGCATTTTGTGCGCGCAAACAATAAGCGATTGTTTATTTTCAGGTCACGTCGCTATTATGTTTGCGTTTACAGCATTGAATTCGATGCGAAGTAGTAGTAGAAGTAAAATCTCAACATTCTCACAAAAAGAAATTTCGAAGTAACTAACACTATCAAATATTCAACCAAAATATAACAACAACGAAAATTGCAATAATGATCTCTAGAATCAACAGCCTCCTATCCATCACTCTTGTCGTCTTACTAGCCTCGACTTTCCATTTGCATCATGTTGATGCACGTAAGCGTATCCTTCGAGGCGAAAGATACCATCGTGCAGCTCAAGATGATTTGGGTTATACTGTTATACCTAATCCTACTGGAACCGAATTTTGTTCAAAGATGCCCCCACAACAAGACGACCCTTGCGAAGGTAGTAAAAGAACGAAAAGCTCCAAAGCTTGGAGTAGCTGTACATATGCCATCAAAAGTGAATCGAGTAACAATATTGGTAAACAATGGCAGTGTAATTGTGGAGCAGATTCGAAATTTGACTGTCGTCTTCGTGGACCTGCTGAACTGTTCCCTTAATAAATTCTTTTCGTGAAGTGAACGAATAAAAAGGTCTTCGTGACGATATAACTATAAATACATATAATGCTTTTTCAGTTTGCAAACGTATTTTTCTTGGTGTTACTACTCTACGCAATAGCTAGCTAGTAGATTTCGCGTCGGTCAATTATGTATTAGAATGGAATAGATACAGTGCGGATGTAGGTATAACTTGTTGTAATGATCAGGACGAAAGCATTTGAGCATTATAAAAAGTCCTAAACAATCTGTTAGGAAGAATATAAATATATATATTATAGCAAAGTAAAAGTTATTCGTTTCATATTAAAGTTGTATTATGTTTCATGTACTCATTTCATATTCTTAAATATGATCGCTGCATCAGTTCATGAGAAAAGAATAGATGCTCGACGGACTACTAAGTTTGATCCCTTTTCATTGTAAGCATTGTCAATCTTAACGTGGTTGGACGACACGACAATTGTCCATTTGGACAACCGACTTCTTCTTCCACCACAATTGCTGAATTTGTTCATGAAAAGCTTTCGATCATCTTTGTAGATGAACTACTATTCGGGTTGCTTGGTACGGGTTAATGTCAGTGACATTAGAGATTTCGGATGTCGAAGTAGTAGATAAAGTAAGGCTCATATTTTTTATTCTGGCTTCAAAAGCTGCTTGATGTTTTTACTTCTTTGTCTGAAGTATTTTTTATGACAATTGCAGTGGTTTTACTCTTGACCGATGCTTATCTTTATACGCTCTTTGGAGTGATTATACTGAGACTTTTCTGTCTTCATTATGTATGTCTCGTAGTAAGGGTAATTTTTCAACTTCGCCTGGGCGATTTTTCAAAGCCACCTTCAGAAAAATCTTTTCGAATAGTGTATCCTTCATCATAAGATAAGATAACATAACATAACATAACATAAGATAGAATAAGATAAACGACAACAACTACAGTATACTCTTTCCAACCAAACGAAGTAGTACTTATATATGACTCGACAGATAAATATTATCCCAGCACTATCACTACTTTGTTCACAATATCACATTTTAACAGCATGCCATTTTTACTTTGCATTTCATTCCAGCCGTTGCACTCAAACGTTCGAAAAAATTGGAGTCCACATTTTTATGCCTACTCGCCTATCCACGAAGAAACAGCAACACCTGTACCATTTGTATATTGGATACGTGAACGAATAAAACAACAACGAAAAACATCCAAAGAAAGACAACACTCGTCCACATCCTCTACTAAATCATTAGTACCAGTATAAGTCATTATTTAGATGACTTTAAGTACATATTAGATAAGAGCGTTGTTAGTGACGATCATCAGATGATTGCTGTTCTATGGTGTGCACCCTGGTGTAGAGCTTGTAAGCCTGTCAAACCCCATATCAAAAATATAGCTAAAAATCATCCAAACACCAAATTTATTCAAGTGCCGATAACAGAAAAAAACACAAATCTGCATCAAGGTCTCAACGTACCGTCTGTTCCATTCATGCACTTATATGATACCTCTTCATTCGATAGCCGCCTTGTTGAGGAATCTAAGATGATGGAGAATAAACTACCGTCATTTCGGAAGGTTCTAGAAGATTATGACAGAGGCTACTGCTCACTTGAAGAAGGATTGGATGGAGACTGGTCATCTTGCCAATATCAAAAAATGTTGATATAATAAAAATAATACTATCATTAATTTTATACCAAAAATGGCCAATACGAATAGCTTTAGCGCCGCAATTATTATATACCGATGGATTCTATGCACGGCGTTTCGTCGTTGCTTTCGTTGAATGGTGGATCCACTCATCGTGATGCTTGCGCATAAAATGCTCTTCCTGTTGTTTAAACTCCTGCAAGTAAATATTAAAATACTGGGTTGGCTTGCGACGGGCAGAGCCGCAGCGACGTGCAGACCCAAGTCTGGGCCCAATAGCCGAATGACCCCTAGTGCATATCGTATAATAATATTTATATTATTATAATTTATATCATGCATGCAGAACTCACAGTAAGTTACCATAACAAACGATTTTTAAAATAGCTAAAAATATCAATGTCATGTATACATAATATATATAGCAGAATCAACAAGGATCGTTCCTTCCTCTCACTATAACAGCTACCGTACCCGCGAATATAGAACAATTAATTGTATCACTCAAAATAATCTAATGAATAAAAAATAGAAGAGATGCGCACTATACCACACCGAGATACTGTTCGTCGGCGTTATTACTATTAGCGCTTGGGCGAACGAAGGTTGTCGATTGAAAAGAGAGGGGACCAAGTCAAAAAATGATGATGCGGTGAATAACAAACTTAAATATCAACAGGGCCGATACGGTAGTTGATTAATTGGCAGGAGAGAAAAATGATTATCTAGGGGCGTCGTACATTGGAACTGGAAGGTTAGAAAATAAGAGCGAACGGTACTCTCGAATATTGTGGGATCCTACAAGGGTGGATAATACCATACGATACTGTATTTTTTGTCTGATTGTCAGTCAAAACAAGGCTCAATCCTATCTCAACCCCATATCGTAGTAATAAAGTAATAATATTATTATCATGAAGCTAACGCGAACGGAAACGGAAATTGAAGAAGAAATAGAAAGCGAAGTTTTACTAACAAAAGAATTAAATCAATTAAGTTTTAAAGATCGTAATGATTATCAAGGTAAGTGCTGATCAATCTCAACTATACACTAGAACGATAATGCCGTACACTACGTATTACTGCAACTTCGATCTCTATTTACAGTATAAAATCTCGGTTATTTATGCATCCGTAATGTGCAATACAGTTTTACTAGGGCTCCAGCTAACATTAATCATTTACGATCATTTTCCTTTTTAAAATCTCCTACCATCATAACACAATAATGTACAAAATGAATAAACGACACGACCGACCAATAACACAAAAAGATGAAATACATTCTGTGAAATGTTTAGCAATTGATGAGACACAAATATTAATCGAACAATCAATTCATGAATTACAAATTGAAATTGATAGTAAAATTCCAGACACTGGAAAGACTGCATACCTACTTAGTCAACTTACTGTAAAGAGACGTACATTTGTGAATTCAAAAGAATTTAGATTACGTTTTTTAAGATCTGAATTATTTGACGTTCAAAAATCTGCAATTCGAATGTTAAAATGGTTAGACAAAGCATACAACTTATTTGGTTCAGTTGTACTAGAAAGACCTATACGTTTATCAGCAGATTTTACATCGAATGAACAAAAAGTGTTCCGTAAGGGATATGTACAACTAATGCCTGTTAGAGCATTTGGTACCGGCCGGCGGATTCTATGTATTATCCCATACGATGAAGGTTGGTATACAATATCTACACAGGTATTACTTAAAATGATGATGTATACAAGTTGGGTTATTGGGAATGACATTGATACACAACGCAAGGGAGCTGTTCTTATAAGTATGTTTGATTCATCCTTTCCTCAAAAACCGACTCTTGAGGCACCCTTACTTCCATCCGATCAATGGACACTATCTGTCCGGATGAGTGCTATGCATATATGCACACCCGATACACCCATTTCTAGATTAAGAAGAAGTTTAATTATAATGGCATTGGGATCAGATCTACGTTCACGATTAAAATTACATGCTGGTACATCTATTGAACATAGATATATACTACAAAACTATGGGATACCAATAGAATTTATTCCGATAACATACACTGGGAAAATAAAATTGAAATACGTAAGACAATGGCTAAGATTACGCAATATGATTGAAGATCAGGAAAAACTGATTGCTACAAATTCTAATGCCAGTAATATTATTATTACCGAAGCTCCATATCTCAATGATGTTCTTTTTAAACCGGGTGTTTCATTTACAAGTCATCCTGGTAATATCACATTACATAATCTGATTGAATCTAAAGTGAAACAACTTCATGAAATGGAAAATAGTAAGTCATCTACAAGAAAAGAACTAGTATCAGAAATAATGGATGAAATGCAACATAAATATGAAAGTCGTTTCCTATATTGGCATCAATGCGGTCATATGTCTGATTGTTGGTGGGTATTACTTCACCCTGATGGCATTACAAATGATCAGAAGGTAGTTTTCAATAGAATTGAGCCTATATTTCGTAAACAATACTCAAAGAAACAACAACAAGGAGAGGTAATAAGAACAAAATATATAGATAAGCAGCAAGCATTAATATTACATCAGAGCAATATGGCTACTGATGCACATAATGAAAATAGCAACAATAATGAGAAGAAGAGAAAAATAACCGAATGCAACAACAACGATACACGGCAACGTAGTTTGACCTTTATTGACTCGGCTATCACTCGTAAGACTACTTCTTCAACTTCAGCTACTACTATAAAACAAAATGGTGGAACATACATATTCCATTCTCTTGATGGTAAACACAACAACAGCCAGGAACTCTTTAGTCTTCATCCCCATGACACTATCAACGGGAATGATGGAAGCAATAGCACAACATCGTCTGAATGCTTTGGCATGAAATTTGTTCCATGCAATGATTGAAATATATCTACTGTATTGTTACAGTACTTACGATGCACGGATGCATACTACAGGCATCGCATACGCATCATTGTATTGCATCCTTTTCTGGTTATGAAGACAAAGCAATTAATATACAGTATACATTCCAATACAGTATATAGATCTATCTAGAACGTATTTTACTTGACCTACAGTACAGTAATACATTGTTGATATCTACTGTAGTCATTCGTGTTTATGTTCACTAGTATTCTGTAGCATTATTGTACCGTGTACTATATGGATATAGTCTTTTTCTATTCAAATACATAGGATGGTCCCTTAGCTAATTTGGTCCAATTATGCATGGGGTAATTCTTCCAAGGTCGCATTTGATGGTAGCATTGGAGACGACAAGAAGGACGATGCTTCTGATGCGTCTGTTTTGCCTTTGGATACGACACTGTGGGTATAACTGCCAACGAATGTCTTGGAAAAATGTAATGCGGGAGAGTGCTTGAATTTAAGAGAGATCGAACGAATGAATGTCCCCCTCAGGTAGCTCTGAAGAAGAGGAGTAACTTTTAGATCAATACTGCACTACTAGCCAAATCAATCAATCAATCCTGAGTCGAGTCGAGTCAGTCGAGTCGAGTCCCGTATCAAATTCCAGGGAGAGATCGAGCGGACGAATATCTCCCCCTCCCACTTCTTACAGTATGACATTCCACGCAATGTATCATTGTTCATCGAAGGATGGCGAACATCGGAAGAAATTCGCTCGAATAATTCGCGAAATATATTTCTAGTCTATAATATAATAGAATATTTCTAAGCGTTCACCTTGAGAAAGACAATGTAGGTTTACTGTACTATATAATAGTTTAAAAATACCATTACTATACCTAGGAATTAAATTTTACTTGCATCAATAACTAGTGTAGCTTATTGGACTTTCGTTGTATTTTTGTTGATTGATAATATAATAATCATGCAGTAATGGCTATTGCTGATCTATTGTTGCTTCAGTTGTTGAAGGAGCTCTTGCGGCGAAGAACTACCATGGGAGGTACATCATCCGGTGATAAAGTTGCTGACTTAATAGCTGCATGCTTTTGATCCTTTTTGATCACCTCAATTATCTAAAAACTATGATTCCTCTTAGTGTTATAGATATTGTTATAGGGAGTAGTTGCCGTAGGAAAAGAAGGAGACGATGATGACTTAGACGGTCCCTTCTCCCCACCCACAACTGCCTTGAGTAGCGACTCCTTACTCTCCTGACGAAGAGGAATCGAAGGAGGGCCGTAGTTTTTCCTGTTGCTCTTTACTGCTTTTATCATCCATAACCTTACGGAAGAAGACGCCCCAAGAGATGAAGAAGAAGCAGAAATTTCTCCAAGTAACACTTGTCGAAGATCATCTGATAAAGTACTGCTTGATGACGTTTGCTTTATTTGTGATGAAGGTCGGGCTTGTGATGGATAATCCCACCGATGGTCTTGCGTAGAAGAGAACGAGAAGAGATCTCTTGGGATTTTCGAAAGACGATTCACCTCTTTCGCAACAGCAGCTTTATACTGCCAGTTAAGTGTAGGCTGTTCCTGAAATCGTACCTTCTTTTTCATATTCATTTTGATATATAGTTGGTTCTAGGTCTGTTGATAGTTGACAGTCTTGACGGTCTTTGATTTATGGTTTGTAAATTATTGTGAGCAATACCTTGACCCCCCATTCAATAGCGGATTGATGTGATTCTGGTTCTGTTGAGAGTTGCTGACAGTGTTGATGTTCCTTGACTTACGTTTTGTAAATATTTGTGAGCAACATCTTGACCACCCCTTCAATGCCGGATTGATATGAAGATGGAATAGTAAATAGTAAATAATAAAGGAATTTCTTCCTTCCTTTCTTTTCCATTCAAGATAAAATTAAAAATAATTAAGCATATGCAGTAAAATTCTACGGTATTTGACTGATACTTTTGTGATAACACATGCTGGGCGATGCCAATGACTTGGAATAAGTAGAAAGTAAATTTAACACGATCAGTGACGTAGGAAAAAAGAATTTCATTCTTTCATTCCCATTGAAGATAAAATTAAAATTAATTAAAATAAGCGCCAACGACAATAACTTACCTGGACTCATTTATTAATCGATGACGACGGTCCAATCTATGGTAATAATTATATGAGTTAATCACGCGTACTGAAAATAAAGAACGTAACCTTTTTGACCTGATTCGATTCTGCATTATTCTCCCTTCTTTATTCTCCCTTCTTCGTGTTGATTAACGCAAAAAATATTAAGAGTGTAGCAAACGGTCCTTCCGTCATTAGTGACTATGACCGGCGAGCGAATAGCGAGCACTTCACCTGGCGCGCTAGACGTTCAACGTCTATGTAATCGTGTCAAGGGAATCAGCGATCCGAGCTGATTGCATACTCTAGTTCAATAGAATAACATGTAGTAACATACATGCTCACAATATAATATAACCTATTAACTAACTTCAATCTAGTTTAGGACACAGTAATTACTACCTTTTACAGGCTAGAAGGTTAATCAAATCAATCAAGATGAGCGCAAGTCAATCAGTAATCAAGTATGCAGAAGGTTTCAAGAAAGAAGACTTGGAACGCACTAAGCTTAAAACTGTCAACGCCCAAGGGCGAGGAGACGGTGTGGAAAACTGTGCGTCCTTTGACAAAGGAGGCATCGAAGTTTTACTGTATGTGATTGAGGACTTTCTGATTGCAGCAAGTTCTTTGAACATCACTACTTCAGATCAACACATTGAATTCTTCAAGAAGATCTTAGGACATGGGTCCTCGGAAAAGTTCAAGAGATTAAGGGCCAAGAACCTCGGAAGATACGTGGATAGAGTAGAGGTCCAACAGCAACAAGATGCCAATGGGCAAGTGTTGAATGTGGATGTAACAATCATCGGATCCGCATTTCAAATCCTATTGGAAGATTTCATCAGGATGTACTGTACAAGTACGGATTCAAAAGGAGATCTAATCGAATATCTCAAGTCGGAGGAATGCCGAAAGCCTATGAAGGCAACAGTGGCAACACATCAAGATCGGATGGAAGAATTGATGAGATTTACTACCATGTTAGAAGGATCAAGACCAAATCTAACAGAACAGGAACAGAAGTTGATCTTGTTTCGATCCTTTCCATTAGCATGGCAAATCAATTGGAATAGAACTCAGGTTTCGGCACGAGATGCGACGGTAGAGACTTTGATGTCATATATGGCACGAGAGAAGGAATATGCAGACCTGGAATGGAAGAAAAATCACAAGAAGAAAGAAAACAACAAAGGTGAAAACAAAGGCTACCAAGGTAAGGGTGGTCGAGGACGCGGCTACCAAGGAAGAGGTGGTCGTGGTCGTGGTAGAGAAGGTCGTGGCCGAGGACAAGGTCGTGGCGACAATGAAAGATGCAGACAGCATGATGGAGAACATCTATGGAAACTATGTCCATCCAACTTCAACAGTCCAGCCGGAAAAGCTGCAGGAGCAGGAAGAGGTCGAGGCGGTGGACGCGATGGTGGTAGAGGTCGAGGTAATGGACGTGGAGGATATGAATCTTATCATGCGAACAGTTATCCAACTGGTGGTTACAATCACTTACCTCCACCTCCGTATTACGGTAGTCCAGCAAGCTTACCACCACCAGTATCCCATGTATCAGTGAGCCCATCAGAGAGCCACTACTATTCACAACGCGGTGGAAGTCAACCACCGTCGTTAGCACCTACTCACAATGAAGTCTACATGTGTTCGGATGGACGCTATTACAATCGTTGAAATAAGGCTACAACAGTAGCGCCCACAGCATCAAGTGATGTGAACAACAGCTGCAGAATGCAGGCACAAGAAGTGCAGAATGTTGATGTGAAGGCAGGCACAGTACTGAATGTACTGGCGTCTAACAACGACTCCTCATTGTTTGAGCAACGAGTCGATCAGTTGAACACTGATCCCAGCGAATCTAATCTATGTATGAATGAGTGGATGAACCACAATGAATTATATGCAGCATTACAAGCTGAAACAGAAGAATCTGTTGATTTAGCACCAATATCAATATTAAGGTGTCAAACAATACAAGGACAATATATCGAACGACCACTAGTCGTGTTATTCGATGGAGGAAGTAGTGGAACACTACTGAATAGACGTTGTCTACCCCCTGGAGCATGTCCAAGTCGATCGGAACGTCGTCAAATAACAACCACTGCATCAGGGTCTTTTGACACATCCTTATCAGTAACAATGAGAAATGTGAGTTTACCAGAATTTAGCAATGGTAGACGATTAGAAGCAGTATCAACTAGACTGTTCGATGCTCCCAACTGTCAGTACGACATCATCTTAGGAAGAGACTTCCTTCGTTTAGCAGGCATCTCTATGTCTTGGGAAACAAATGAAATAAAATGGATAGATCGGACGGTACCGATGAAAACTCCACATCATTACAACAACAATGTTAATACAAATCAGTACAAAGAAGATGAACTCTTCGAAATCAAAACAATATTAGAAAGAAAATACAAGGAAGTAACTCCTAAAGAATGTGCGGATGAACAGGATCATATGTCATTAGATGAACGAATTAAGTTCGAACGAATGCTAGACAAGCATAAAAAGCTTTTTGATGGAAAATTGGGTTATTATCCACATGAAAAACTTCACTTACAAATCAAACAAGGTACAAAACCAGTTCATAAAAAGCCATATCCTGTTCCATATACGAGACAAGAGGTCTTCAAACGCGAACTAGAGAATCTAGAAAAAGATGGAGTGCTTCGTCGTTGTGGAATGACAAATTGGGCTTCACCAACTTTTATAATTCCAAAATCCAATAATACAGTTAGATGGGTCAGTGACTTCAGGGAATTGAACAAACACCTAGAACGTCCACAGTATCCGGTACCAAAAATACAAGACATCATGTTAAAACAGAGAGGTTATAGTCACTTTACAAAGATTGATCTTTCTATGATGTTTTACTGTTTTGAAATGGATGAAGAGAGCAAGGAGCTCTGTACAATAACAACTCCATTTGGTAAATATCAATACAATCGAGTACCAATGGGTATCAAAGTGTCTCCGGACTTTGCCCAATCGATGATAAAGAAAATTCTACATGGTCTAGATATAGATGCATACATGGATGATCTTGGTATTTGGACCAAAGGTACATTTGATGATCACTTTAAAATAGTTGACACAGTTTTGGAAAGACTAACATCAAATGGAATGAAATGTAATCCATTGAAATGTAAATGGGGAGTCAAGGAAGCACACTTCCTTGGACATTACATGACGCCAGAAGGTATAACACCAATGAGAAACAAAGTTGAGGCAGTACTCAAATTAGGTCGACCAACTGACAAAACACAAGTACGATCATTCATTGGTGCAGTAACTTTCTACAAAAGTATGTGGCCGAGCGGTCACATATACTAGCACCCTTACATGAGTTAACTGGAGATGTACCCTTTGTATGGGGCCCTCGACAGGTCAAAGCGTATGATACAATGAAAGCAATGATTGCTGCAGACGCAATGACAACTTACCCCGATTTGAATTTGCCATTTGATATATATACAGATGCAAGTGACTATCAACTTGGTGCTGCAATTATACAAAATGGAAACCAATCGCGTATTGGTCTAAGAAATTAACTGAATCACAGAAGAACTACAATACAACAGAAAGGAGCTACTCGCAATTGTAATGTGTATTAAAGAGTACCATGACATTTTATATGGAGGCGACTGAATGTCTTCACTGACCACAAAAATTTAACTTTTCATACACTATCGCCACCTCGTGTAATGAGATGGAAGCTTTTCCTGGAAGATTATGATATTAACTTACAGTATGTTCCAGGCAAAGTCAATGTTCTTGCAGATGCTTTTTCAAGGCTGCCTCGTATGGATGCACCCTCGCCGGGGAAGAATGAGTTAAAAGGAAAACTTATTGATTGGAACAAGATAATAGTACCAACGGATGAACAAGATGTATTCTTTTCATACGATGAACACGATAAAGATCCTCAAATACTACCAACAATATGTCGAAATGAAGACATTGAAATGATTGAACTATTCATGAATCTACCTACCTTACAGGAGATGAATTGTCCAACAACAGTTCATAATATACAACAGCATCAAGCTGGTGATGTGAGGCTGATACAAATGTCGTTAGCTCAGCCACATATATATCCGATACGAGTTATCAACGGACGCAATCTAATATGCTATCGAGACAATGCAACAGTATTACAACCTGAATGGAAAATATATCTACCACAATCAATGATACAAAATGTTATTAGATGGTATCATCTACTACTAGGACATTGCGGAACGACGAAAGTATACAATACAATAAGGGCTAGATTTCACGCCGAAAGATTATCAGTACATTGTAAGGAATATGTATGCCCAGAAAACTGTCATATGTATAAACAACAAGGCAGAGGATATGGTAAATTACCACCAAGACATGCTAATATATCACCATGGAATGAAGTATGTATTGATCTAATCGGTCCATGGGAAATCGTCGTCAATGGAAACATATGTGTGTTTAAAGCACTAACCTGCATCGATCCTGTAACAAACTTAGTGGAATTGATTCGTATTCAAAACAAAACCATGATGCATGTAGCAGAACAGTTTGAAAACTCTTGGCTGTCAAGATATCCCAGACCAAATAGATGTGTACATGATAATGGAACCGAATTCATTGGATTGACGTTTGTCGATCTATTGGCAAGATATGGTATAAAGGATGTGTGTACAGCAGTACGAAATCCTCAAGCAAATGCAATATGCGAAAGAATGCATCAGACAATAGGAGACATACTACGAGTAGTATTACATACTAATCCACCACAGAATGAGAATGATGCGAACCAGGTAATGGATAATGCATTGGCAACGTGTATGCATGCCATGAGATGCTCAGTCAGTGCACCGATAGGAACTTCCCCAGGAGCAATGGTGTACGGTAGAGATATGATTATGGATGTACCATTACTAGCAAACTTAGCAACAATCCGAAACGGTCGTCAACAGATGATTGATGAAAATCTAATCAAACAAAACAAAAGAAGAATTGAACATCACTTTCGAGTAGGAGATAGAGTGATGCAAATCGTATGGAACAAATCGAAACTGTCGGAAAGGTCTTCAGGTCCCTTTCGAATTCTAGCTACTCATACCAATGGTACCATAACAATACAGAGAACACCTACAGTAACGGATACACAATCAACGCGATGGTTTGCTCCGTACAAAGGAATTGAATAAAGAATTGTAATGGAGATTAAGATAGCTTACACGCGGAAGCTTGATCTTAGTGGGAGAGTGTAGCAAACGGTCCTTCCGTCATTAGTGACTATGACCGGCGAGCGAATAGCGAGCACTTCACCTGGCGCGCTAGACGTTCAACGTCTATGTAATCGTGTCAAGGGAATCAGCGATCCGAGCTGATTGCATACTCTAGTTCAATAGAATAACATGTAGTAACATACATGCTCACAATATAATATAACCTATTAACTAACTTCAATCTAGTTTAGGACAATCGTCTTGGAACATAAATACAAACATCGCGCTCATAATACGGTATTGATAATTGCTTAAATGATATTTTCGTGATGCGACGGTTATTCGGGTTAGTCGTATGTACTGTACGGTGCCACGTCGTACGATAGAAAACTACATTAGAGTAACAGACAGTCTCGTCTTGGAACATAAATAATTGCTTAAATGATATTTTCGTGATACGACGGTTATTAAGGGTTAGTCATATGTACTGTACGCTGCTACGTCGTACGATAGAAAACTACATTAGAGTAACAGACAGTCTCGTCTTGGAACATAAATACAAACATCGCTCATAATATTGATAATTGTTAAGTGATATTTTCGTGATACGACGGTTATTCGGGTTAGTCATATGTACTGTACGCTGCTACGTCGTACAATAGAAAACTACATTAGAGTAACAGACAGTCTGTTCTTCACAACATGTTCCCTGCTCCACGCGCATATCATTCTCGGCTTGGATGTCATACAGTAAATGCATATGCAAAATTTTCGTATACAGTAACAACTAGATCGTCCGTACTGCTATATACAGGTGAGGCGGGTGTTGCCGTGGATGTGCTTAAAAGAGAAAAGTTTTTGGAATACTTCGCAAAGAAAAATATTTATTAAATGCACTAATTTTTGTAATCTATCTTTTTGCATACACAGTCGCAACTTTTAGATCCTATCGTACATAGACTGCTATGTGTGATTATTATTTTTAATTTTCTATATATTATATTTCTCGAAGACTACAGTAGTAGTTGCCACTAGTAGGAGAACACTTTTTCTTTTTACTTAATGCTCCGCAACTATTACTGCTCATGAATGGATGTCATGATGATTTTGATCACGAATACAATTTAGAGCCTTTGATCTTCATTCGATTTGATTCATTCGATTTGATTCATTCGATTGATTGATTCATTCATTCATTCGATTGATTCTTATGCTGAAGCAAGAATGAAACGAAGTCCCACACACTACACTACTGTACGTACTGAACATCAAAAAAGAAAAAGCATGGCTCTAGGTAGCGCCGCGCCGCGCTACCTTTTAATCGTGTTGATTTTTATATCACTTCACGTCACGCCGTACGTCGTCGTATCATAAAGAATGTGGGACTCACTCGCATCACTCCCTCCACTCTAAATTACCTTGTATTATTTTTTATATTATAGTATTGAGTTCACAGAATCTTTTCTCTTTTAATAGTCACATAAAAAAGAAGGAAGACAGGAAAAATGATGCAACATTATTTACGAGGCGGTATAAATAGTCGACGACGTCGTAATCGTAATCGTAATCGTAGTAATAGTAATAGTCGTCGTTTATTCGAACAAGAGCAGATGATGGAAGATAATGATATTATAATTGACAATAAATACAGCAACATCAACAGCAGGAGCAGTAGGAGTAGTATTAGCAGTAGGAGCAGTAGGAGCGCATTATTCGTTGACCATAATAATAACCAGCATTTCGCAGTAATGACAAATAACAATAACAGTAACAATAGCAGTACAATCGATGTTAACATTATTAACATGACTACGTCATCACAACAACAACCATCATCAATATCATCAATATCATCATCATCGATATTAACTGTTGATGGGACTACTACACCTGTATGGGTAGCAATAGTATTACCTTTGTTACTGTTAATATGTTGTTGTTTATGCTCATTCTCAGCAAGAAGAAACGTTCCTGGACCTGAATTTCATAGAGGTTCAATGATAAGATCTCAAGCACAAAGAGTATGGGAAATTGAACGTCGTAAACGTAGACGTCATGAATATTCAGAAGATGAACGAAAAGCTCAGATCAATGATAATGTTATAACAATGAAAATTATATCCAAAGATCGTAATAAAACTGGCTACTATAGATTAGGACCTGCTACTGTAGTTGTTCATGCTGTTGACGACGTTGAAAAGGAGAAGGGAATTATATCCAAAGCATCGGAAGAAAAAGAAGTAGAAGTAGAAGTAGAAGTAGACCAAGCAGAAGTAGAAGTAGAAGATGCTTATTAGTGTCGTCATCGTCATTGCCTACTTATTATATCCTATTATAACAAAGAGGAGTACCGATACAGCTGATACATTCATTTTGTCTACTACTACTAATCATGATCATAATTCAGATAGTTCAGATTCCGATAATGATTCCGAAGAATCGGATTATAACGACGGTGACGACGACAACGAAGAAGAATTCAATGTTGATGGTCACAATTTCCAAGACGACAGCGTATTAGTTGACAATCCTAATGACAATCACAATCACAATGACAGTAATCACAATGAAGATAATAATAATTATAATGATGATGAAGATTATATATGTCATATTTGTTTAGATGGATTTATAATAGGTGATTTGGTTATGTTTCAAAATCAACAAAAGCAAAAACAAAAGCAGAAACAAAAGAGCTGCATTGTTACTGAATCATCATCACATGATTGTTCTGGTAACAATAATGATAGTAGTAATAGTGCTAGTAGTACTTCTAACAGTAGTAGTTGTGGACATGTATTTCATAAAGAATGTATTCTGCAATGGTTACTTGAAAAACGTGAAAATGAATGTCCAACATGTCGTACCGTATTTATTACTCATACTGAAGATAATGATGAAGAACATGAACATAATGATGATAATGATCAAGAACATAATGAGGATGTTAGTGAAGATGTTAGTGAAGATGATCATGATAATAATAGCAATGTCCCTATCAATAACAACAACAACAATAATGATAATGATAATGATGATGATTCAGCGGACGACGGGATCGCAATTGTTGATTTAGAAAAAGGAATTCTACTACAACATGATGAAGATCATGCTAATATTAGTGATGATAACAACAACAACAATGATGATAATAACAATAATGATATAACATATTATATCGCGAAAGGTAGAATTCTTACTATTGCAAAAGTTCAAGACCGAGACTACGACTGTAATAGTAATGGAAATAGTAATAGTAATGAACAGGCGTATAATAATGATAAACTTTCTATGATTCCATTTCCATTTCGACATATATCACAAAGTTGTATTGAATTCGACGAGCAGCGACCATCGTCGTCATCATCCCGTAATACTACTAGTACCTATCATTCTGCCCTACCTTTACATCAGAATCAGGATCAGATTCATCCCGAACATTTACTACTACTACCACTACCACATCAACAACAAACAAGAAGAAGAAGAACAATGTCTGATGATTTATTATCATCGGAATCATTACCAAAAACATCATCATTATCATCAGTATCACATCATAATAAACATTATAATGAAATGATGACAGTACATTATGATTCTAGTAGTGGTGGTGATGATGATGATGATGATGATGAGGAAGATGATATTATTATTGGAATTCTGAACAATAATAGTAACAATAACAACATAACAACAGATAACAGTAGTACTATTACGCGTAGCACTAGTACTAGTACTCATGGTAGTAATAATAATAAATCATTTATCTTTTGTCAACGTTCATAACAATAATAACAATATCAATCAATATAACAACATAAAGTGCACAAGTAAAAAAGGCAAAAAGTCGTCGTTTTCTTTCTAAAGTTTAACGTTACTATATTGTTGATGGTCCACCCGTCGGCATGGAGGCACGGTACTTATTGCTTTGCTGGGATTGATGGAACTCACTCAACGCATCATTATTAGGATCGTTGCATGTATCGACTATCTGCATGTTGGTATGCGGTTGTTGATTTCGACAGAGAGAACGTGTACTGTAGTATTATCTGTGAGTGACTCAATATAGCTGATGGATATCAAATTGTTCCTACTGTTGTTGTTGTTGATGATGATGATGATCGATAATGACGATCTTGATAATAATGATCTAATTTTTTGTCAAGATCCATTTTTTCGTTATAACGAAAGACATATCATCAACAAATTGATGAATGTTCGTTCGTGACGTTCTCTTACTTCCTGTTCATCGCGAGTAACACCATAATGATATCGATTATTACTAGACGAGTACTACTCATCTTAGCTATATTATTGTTGTTGATTTGTTCCTTATGAAACCTAAATAGCGGTAACTGTTACGATGATGGGCCGCAAGCAATTTCATGAGGGCATGATTTAGTTTTTATGTAAATGAGTCACTACACGGGACCCACTACAGGCTATTTAGTCACGAATCACGTGTAACCCTATTGTTTGAATATTGTATTTGTATTTGTTAACGCGAGTAGACAGTGCAGTACTGTAGTCTGCACAGATAAAATAATGTGCGTGTGGGACTTCGTTTCATTGCTTCAAAAGAATCAATCGAATCAAAACGAATGAATCAAACGCTCTAAATTGTATTCGCGATCAAAACAATCATCATCCATCCATTCAAGAATTGAATTGAATTGAATTGAATTGAATGTTGAATGAATCTTCAAGATGACATACATAAATAGAAAATTAAAAATAATAATCACACCTGTATAGCAGTACGGACGGTATACAGGATCTAAAAGTTTGTTACTGTATGCGTGCGCTACAAAAATTAGAATCTTCAAGATGACATACATAAATGAAAATTAAAAATAATAATACGGACGTTACCGGTAAAGGATCTAAAAGTTGTTACTGTATGCACGCGCTCCAAAAATTAGTTCGTTAAATAAATATTGTTCTTTGCGAAGTATTTGTGTCACATCAATTGAGAAGCTTAATTGGTGTGTCGTCAAATGAAAAATTATAATCGTGAGTTCCCGCGACAGCTTTATGTATGCGAACTACTACTGTACAATATAATATATATAATAATGCGCTAATAGCTAGCTAGAGCCATAATTTTTCATCTTTGAAGAACTTCTTTGAAGTACCGTAGTCTACACAGCCAATTGATGCGAGCCTTTCCTTATAAACTTCATGCACCGACCTCAGTCTCCGACTTCGTTCGTTATCTTCTGGTTTAATGCAAGTACCCAGAAAGTACCATGTACTAGTGCGGCGTAAAACACGCAAGTTATTAACAGACTTTGTTTCATTCATAAGAATCAAATCGAATCAACCGAATCGAATCAAAGGCTCTACTATAAATTGTATTCGCGATTAAAACAATCATCATCCATTCAATCGTTCGAATAATTGAATGTTAAATGAATCTTCAAGATGATATACATAAATAGAAAATTAAAAATAATGATCACACCTGTATATGTAGCAGCCCTGACGGTATACAGGAGCTAAAAGTTGTTACTGTATGCGGAAATTTTGCATGCATTACTGTATGACAGTCCAGCCAAAAATGTGAGCGTGGAGCAGGAGAACACGTGAAGAGCAGAATGTCTACTTCCTTCGGTTGCACGGGGGAAGTACTGTAGTTTTCTTCAGTACGACGTAACTATTCATTTTTTTCATCTTCTATTTTTGCTTCACTCGCGACCATAAACTCATCACTTAAATTATTTAAGTTATTGTCGTTGGCGCTTCAATTAATTAATTTCAGTCCTATCTTCAATGGAAATGAAACAATAAAATTCTTGTTTCTTATTGGCATCGGCATGTATTATCACAAAAATATCAGTCAAATACCGTAATTTTACAGCTGATGGTTAATTCATTTTAATATTTTACCGTCATTTGCGTCCTTTTTATTAGTACTCGAAGTAGCTTAATGAATTGTTTATAATAGCTTAATCAATTGTTTTTAAATATTGAAAGGATTCGCTACTTAGATACTACCGTTGATTCACCTGTTTCAAAAATTTGGACTATAGACAGACTACAAAAATTAGTGGGCGTTAGATAAATATATTGTTCTTTGCGAAGTATTCCCTGTCACTGTGACGTATCTGCTCCTCTCCGTCTTATCACTTTGCATAAACTCTTCATTTTTCTTACGAAGTAATCACGTTACTGATCAAGTTATTGGCATCGGCATGTATTAACACGAAAATATTAATCAAATACCGTAATTTTACAGCTGATGGTTAATTAATTTTAATTTTATCTTCCTTTACTATTTACTATTCCAGCTTCGTATCAATCCGGCATTGAAGGGGTGGTCAAGATATTGCTCACAAACATTTACAAAACGTAAGTCAAGCAACAACATTAACCCTGTTAGCAACTCTCAACAGAACTTGAATCGGTGGTCAAGATATTGCTCACAATAATCTACAAACCATAAGTCGAAAAACATCAAGACTGTCAACTATCAACAGACCCAGAACTAACTACTATTACTAGGACATACGTCTTTATATATCGAAACGAATATGAAAAAGAAGGTACGATTTCAGGACCAGCCTACACTTAACTGGCAGTATAGAGCTGCTGTTGCGAAAGAGGTGAATCGTCTCGCGGAAATCCCAAAAGATCTCTTCTCGTCTACGCAAGACCGCCGGTGGGATTCATCGGTATCGCCTACTACTCCACCACAAGCCCGACCTTCATCACAAATAATGCAAACATCATCAAGCAGTACTTTATCAGATGATCTTCGACAACTGTTACTTGGAGAAATTTCTTCTTCTTCGTCTCTTGGGGCGTCTTCTTCTGTAAGGATGAATGATAAAAGCAGTAAGAGCAACAGGAATAACTACAGTCCTCCTTCAATTCCTCTTCGTAAGGAGAGTACGGATTCGCTACGCAAGGCAATTTTGGGTGTGGAGAAGGGACCGTCTTCTTCATCATCGTCGTCATCATCGTCTCCTTCTATTCCTACGGTAACTACTCCCTATTCCAACATCTATATCACTAAGAGGAATCATAGTTTTTCAACTATTGAGATGATCAATAAGGATCAAAAATATACAGCTATTAAGACAACGCGATGATGTACCTCCCATGGTAGTCCTTTGCCGCAAGAGCTCCTTCAACAACGTTTTATGAAGAGAATGGGCGCAAGCAATGAGCTGATACATGCAACTCAGTCTTAAAAATAAAACATCAGTGTTTAGGACTGAAATAAATAACTCAGTCTTAAAAATAGAAACATTAGATTTTAGGACTGAATCCTAGAAATCACAATATTGAAGATAATCATTGCTGTACATTGATTTTCTTCTTTGCACGCACGGTAAAGAAAAAGGAAGAGACTATTATAATATTATTTGTTGTTTACTTATTTTTTTCACATATATATTTTTAAATTTAGGACTTTGAAAAAACTATTATTTTAATTCATGTTACGTACTGTATGCATAAGTCGAAAAAAAGCTAGATATTGACCATCGTCATTGTACTACAGTACGTTTTGCCCTGTCCTATACCTACTATTTAACTCATTACGCTGAAATTGCTTCACCAAATTCACCCGTATCATTCCCTTCATCGTCCTTGCCCTCGTTATCTTCATCGCTAATATTAGGAAGATCATCTGCTATTATTGTTGCTGCTGTAGTTTTTCTTGATGCACGTTCTTGTAATGAATGTTCTGATGCTGCTGCTTCATCTGCTGCTGCTGCACTTTTTTGTGCTTTACGTGCATTCCTCGCACGTTCTAATAAATCAGATCGTGATGGATTTGCTGCTGATGCTGATGACGTCCCTGCTGCTGTTGCGGCTGCTGTTGTTTTATCAACAACACCACTAGATGATGATGTTAATGCTTCACGTGCAGCTGCACGTTTTGCACGCCTTTCTGCTAATGATTCTGGCAAAATATTAGGACTGCTGGTACTTGATGTTGATGCTTTAGGTGCTACTACTGCTGCTGCTGCTGCCCCTGTTGCTTTAGATGCTGCACTACTAGCAACAATAGCTGCTTTACGTTCAGCTGCACGTTTTGCACGCCTTTCTGCTAATGATTCTGGCAAAACATTAGGACTGCTACTACTTGATGCAGATGCTTTAGATGCTTCTGCTGCTGCTGCTGCCCCTGTTGTTGTTGTTGCTGCTGTTGTTTTAGATGCTGTTGCACTGATAGCTGCTTCACGTTCAGCTGCACGTTTTGCGCGCCGTTCTGCTAATGATGATGTTGGTGGTGGTAGTATACTTTTATCTACAGTAGTAGTTGGCTGCTGCTGCTGCTTCTTCTCACCACCATCTTCACTACTACTACTACTACTACTACCATCATCCGTTAGCGGCGGTGCACTAAAATTAGCAATAATACCACTACTATTTTTGGATGATGATGAATCAGCAAGTGATTCACCTCCACCTGTAAATGATAATCTGTATTTCTTTCGTTCACTACCACCAGTAAGTGGACCTTCTATTATACTTGTACTATCATCAGATGATTTTGATGATTGTGATGAATCATCGTCGTCGTTGTCACTATCGTCATCGTCGTCATCACTACTATTAACATGAACATTGGTTGGAACGCCACCACTCATGTTGTTTTCATCTTCTTCCATCACGGGAGCAGGTACCATTAATGATTTAATAGATGTTTGTAAGTTTTGAGCCCACATATTACCTCGTACTGTTGTCTTTTGTTGTGCAATAGGTGATGCTAATGGAGAAACATTGTCACGGAATGACTTTTTACTGATGGATTTTTGGTCGAATGTATCACCCTTCTCTTCTTCAACAATTCATCCTTT
>FMBT01000667.1:0-26807 GCA_900095095.1 Fragilariopsis cylindrus CCMP1102
TCGTTGGGTGTTAACCCAAGATCCAAGTGCCGGATCTTCATTATATATTTGTGGGACCGCCGTTGTCCCAAATTGTTGTCTATAAGAAACAAGACGTTCGTACATTTCTATCCACGGTACAAAAATATTTATCTGCCATACAAATCCTATGGTATTCAAACGATCGATACGATATTTTGATAATTCTTTTGTAATGTACGACCTTCGTTGTTTATGAACCCCAATGTCCAAGCTCAGCATTCTCATTATATTCTTGCGGTACCACAGTCGATCCATCATTTGCCTTTTTGTATTCGATCAGCAATTGAAACGTGTTCTCCCAAGCTTGTTTTTGCCATTCAGTAAAAGTTGAATCTAACGTCCTCGTCTTGTTTTTTGGTGCATCTTCTACAGCGATATCGTCATCAATTGTGGTATTCGTTAGTGCTTTCTTCTCTATTAAAGCTCGTTGTTGTTCTACCACCGCCTTGTATTCGGGTATAATTTCAGTTGCTTGAACATTTTGTTTTGGACGACGACGGTGGCATGCTACCAATCCCCCTTCGGGCAGGATATTAGCTGTACGATTCCTTACACTAATCGTTCGTACTCGTCCCCGTGGTTCGTTACTAGCATCGTTGTTAGTGAAATTCAACACTGCTTGCTCATTATTCGTAGTGCCGTAGTAATTTCTTGTATCAGAAAAAGAAGTACCAGTTCCATAAGATACCTTTTGTCTCTTACTATTATTTGATGATGTATTGTTGTTAAACTTCATCATTCCACTTGATGTACCGGGTACAATAATTGCTGTACCATTTTTCCGTTTACGACGATTTCTACTGAGATCTTTCAAGCGACGTGCTGTAGCATGTGGAGCAATCGAAGGACGGCCAACAACATCATTCGCAGAGGAAGATGATGAAAATACACCACCATCATCTTTTTTCGTGCTGCTAATATGACGTGATAGTGATGATGTGTTATCGCCACGATCAGTGGTCTCTCTATCGCTACTGCATTTGGTATTAGTTTGATTACTGAGGTTGTTGCTGATAAATCGAGTAGAAGAAGATGCATCGATGATATCTTTGTCTTTTTTGTCTACATTTTCTTTATCATTCTTTCGTTTTTCTGTTTCTTCTTTGTCTTGCTAATTTTGTTCGATGATGATGATTATTAGAATTTATAGAATCATTGTCATCGTTCTTACTTTTCTTCGGCTCCTTCCTCTTCTTTTCCTTTCCTTACTTTTCTTCTTTTTGTTGGCTCTTTGTTCGCAATCACTACCAGTACACGTTGTTGCAGTGCTATCAGTAGTAGCACCATGAGCGGCATGCGTAGCAGCAGCAGCAGCAGTAGCATCGGACGAACGACAACGATTTTTGTCCGTTTCTTCTTTTCTTTTATGTGTCTCTACACCAGCATACATCTCATTATTGATCTCGTCATCATTGTCATCATTGTCGTTATTGTCATCCCTTTTCCTTTTCTTCTTATTCTTCTTTTTCTTTTCTTTCTTCGTTTTGGATTTAGTACGATTTATTATTATTATTTGATTATTATTTTCACCATCAGATCCAGATGGCAGTGTCGACGATGGCTGCAGATGCGGCAGTAATTTCACATTTATTATTGTCATCTTAGTTGTAGTACAGTAGTAATGTTAGTTCGCTCTCAAACCTTAATCACGGTATGTGCTTTATTACGTGTATTCCGTCTCTATTCATTCTGTTTTCAAATAGAAGATCAAAAATAAAATCTTTTCATTTTAGTTGTACTTGATCTCCGTACGTTGTTTTTCTTAGACTATCTATCTAGTTGCTAGAGCTGTTTATGTCTGTGGGCAGTAAGCAACGACACACTTTTCTTTTTTTCGGGACATTACTACCTACCGGTATCGTAGGCAAAGGATTTATTTTGAAATGAGCGATGATGATGGATGTGCCTTAGACGATCGCATACCGATGCGGTAAGAGAACCAAAAAAAAAGAGTTGGCGTTTTTTCTGGCATACTAGTAGGTATGTAATATAGTATGTATAGTACGTACGTACGTACGTACGTTCGTACGTAGCGTGCAAGGGCAAGCGGCGCAGCCAGGCGCTTGGTTTGAAGTAAAATTATGATGAGCAGAAGAAGAAGGGGATGCAAATTTTTCAAATCTGACAACAAAACCACGCACATCAAATTTAATAATCAAGATCTCAAGTACTGCATTCAAATCAACATCGCACACCGTTCGACGACGATAACACAGCATCCCTTCATTTCTCGAATTGTGTGACTCTGAATGAATTGAAATAAAAAATCAAATCACTCCCTTTGCTTTGCTTTTCTCTAGTAGTCAGTCTACAACAACAACAACAACAAAAAGATAATGGACCACAGCAACGATGCTGATGCTGATGACGATGACGAAGAAGAAGAAGATAATAGTAATACCTTTTACGATTCTAGTAGTGGACTGCTACCACTACCGCTGCTGCCAACAACATCAGAACATCAAGATCAACAAGAACAAGAACAAGAACAGGAACAAGAACAACAAGAACATGAACAAGATGATGATAATGATAATGAAGAAGATGAAGATCTTGATGAAATTTTTATGGAAGTAAATAACAGTAGTCACATCGACGTTGACGTTGACGTTGACGTTGACGTTGACGATGACGATGAGGCTCTACTCCGGCAACAACAACATGAGCAGCCACATCAAGAAGAGCATCAACATAATCAACAAAATCAACAGGAAGAAGTAGAAACAGGAGTTGAAATAGGAATAGGACTAGAAGAAACTGAATCTACAACTGCAACTGCTACAACTGCATCAAGAAAAGTATTAGCGGAAGCTATTGTTGTTGTTGTTGTTGGCGCAGGCGAAGAATCACAGGGAAACACCACAAAAGAAGCAGATGATGAGTCAACAACAGTGGTAACTGCTACTATGGCGATGCCTGTGGCTGCTACTACTACTACTGCATTCGATTCGTCTTCCAATGACGATGCAAACAATACTGGTGTTCCATTACCATCATCATCATCAGCAGCACGACGACCAGCGGCAGCGGCAGCGGCGATAGTAGCGATAGTAACAACAACTGGTGACGATAACGATGATGACGATGAAAGAGAGACTGCTGCTGTGACCATGACTACGACTGCAACAACCAATCCTTCAAAAGTTACTACTACTACTACTGCTACTCCTGCTACTTCAAAAGTAAGAAAGAAACAATCATCATCATCCTCCCAATCACAACAACCACAACAACGTGCAAAAGCAGGAGATGGTTTGAAAACAAAACATCGTACATCACGTACAATTATTGTGGATACTGGACAAAAACGTCGATCATGTATCTGTTCTAATTCAAAACGTTGTAATAAATTAATGACAAGGTGGGCAAAAATATCACCATCTCATTATCATTGTAAGTTTTTTTTCTACATTTTGTTTGGTTTTGTTTCTGTTCCTATTTTGGTTTTTGTTTGCGTGTTTTGACAGAGTGTATCTACTTACTAGGTAGACTAGGTAGGAGCAATAATATAACATTGTATGATTTATCATCTCATCTCATTTTTTTCTGTTTTTGTTTTATCACACCAAGACGTACAAATTCCTAGAGAAAATGTTCCATCCAAAAAGAATAGGGGAAAAGTAAAAGTAGGGGACAACAACAGCATCTACGGTGGTAGTAGTGGTAAACCTAAAGCTAAATCTAATGATACTACTGCTACTACTACTACTCCTACTGCATCATTACCACCACTAGTATCTGAACCGATGGTACCAAATAATGAGAATGAAAATGAAGAAACAACAACAACAACTACAGTAACAGAAGCAGCAAAATCATTACCATTATTATCTAATATGGAATTATATAAAAATGGATTTCGTTTCGCAACATTAAAACAAATCAAAACAAAATATCCATTACCACAAGATGAACGTGTTGCATTATGTCATTATCATCCATCGGTTCGACCTATTTATTTTGGCCTAAAAATACACCAACATCACGTAAGTATGGTATGCCAATAAATCATGCTAAAGGTATAAATATGAATATGAAGGTAGAACAAGAAATACAATGTATTGGATTACATACCAAAAATAATGATGGCGGTGGCGGTGGCGGAAGCAATTATTGTTACGTGGTACCAACATATGATTATGAAGATGCAGAAAAAGAAATTCAAATTCTTGAAATTGATTTTAGTAATAAATTACAAGAAATTAAAAATAATCCAATAAAATTTGCTAGAGAATTAAAAGAAAAGGAAGAAGATTGTACTGAATTAGATAAATTAAAAAGAAGGAATATTGAATTACATAAAAGATTAGACAATCGTCGTCGTACAATAAAACAACTAAAAAGTGTTTTGCGTGTATCATCAGCACAATCACAATTATCATTGTCAAAACAAAAATTACAGTCGCAACGCCTTCAACATGCCGTTACAACAAGAATACCAAAAGAACAAGCACCACAGCAGCAGCAGGAAATTCAACAACAACATCGTCAATATGCCGTTACAACGGCGATAACAAAAGGACAAACACTACAACACCATCAGCATGTGCATCAGCATCAGCATCGTGTCGTAGCAACATTACCAGAAGAACTGGCAGTAAGCCAACAACAGCAACAACAACAGTTTCATGCCGTGACAACATCTATAAAAAGAGCAATACGGCAACAGCAAACACAAAAACAAAATATCACTGCTGCTACCACTCAACAAAAAGAACATTCACATTCAGAGCCAGCATTGCAACAGCAACAGCAGCAGAATAAGCATTCGTACCAAGTATATCAGCAGTATAACATGCATCAATTAAAGCAACAGCAACAGCAAATCATACCGCATCCATTTCAATTACAAAATCAACAGCAGCAGCAGCAGTTACAGCAACGTAATACTCATTTATTTCAAGCACAAGAACTACTACCGACAACACAAGAGATGATCGCGGAGGGTATCGCGAATACAAATACCAATACAAATAATATCAACGGGGAGGCAAATCAGCAGGTACCACAACCGATGATGATACCGATGCAACATAACAACAATCCAAATCAACATTTTCCTGATTCTCTTAATAATATTAATCAATTTCATCATCTCCAACAACAAAATCCTCATAATGATAATAATCCAAATGCAAATATTAATACTAATAGTACAAACAATAATAATATCCATCACCACCAACACCCTCTGCATCAACAGAACGGGGAGCATTCTCCTCCTGACCAACAACAGCAACAACAACCAGTGCCTACCTCGATCGATGCGTTATCATCTCCACCACGACTACAACAGCAACAGCAACAACAACAAAACACCATGGTTGCCGTTGCTGGTCAGAATATTGTTGGTGGTAGTGAGGGGATTTATACCCCTAATATTTACGGAAGACAATTTATAGAGGCTGCAATGGCGGAAGCAGTAGCACTTGAATTTAAAGATGACGAATCACCACCACCACCCCCGGACGAAGGCAACGAAGAAGATCACCCACACGAACAACTGCAACATCATATTCAGCAGCAACAAAGCGTTGTTGGTGTCCTGGTAGATAGAGGTACGCTAGGAATAGAAGGTAACGATATTGATGATAATACTCTCTCTCAGGATCTTGTTGGGGTCATGGCGGATAATAATAGCGCAGAAATAGCAGGCAGTATTGTTGGTGATTATGATCAACCTCGCGATGGCGATGGCGGCAGCAACGAGTTCATTGGTGATGATTATCACGATGATGGGACTACTATTATGCCGTTGACGATGATGATGATGACGATTTAGACTTAGATGACGACGATTGTTCCGATACAGAACAATATCGACAATATCAAATTGAATTAGGGATTGGAGGAGGAGGATATGGTGGAAGTAGTAATAAGAATAGTAACTCGTCTCAATATTATCAACAACGACCAAGGAAATGGCCAAGAAAACCTGTTAATATTATTGTACCCACAACTTCTAATCCCATAAAAGAAGAAGAAGAAAGAACGAACAATAATAACATGAAGAGCGCCAAAACAACCAAACGTAGGCGCAGCACTACGATCGCCGCCTCTACTGAATCCAAAAACAGTAATAAGGTCAAGACTACTAAGACAGCAACAACCACAACCACAGCGACCGCTGCTGCCACCATTACCACCAAGAGCAAAAGAGTCAAAACTACTACTACAAAAAAAAGGAAAACATCACAGACAACAAAGAAAACTGGTGACGGCAACAGCAACAGCAACAAAGAAGAAACACAAGATGTTTAAAAGAATGAAAAACGATTGCGCTTAGTTGTGTACGTATGCATGTGTAAAAACTAATAATCAACTTTTGAATACTATATCATTTTTTTGTATGTTAGTATTGAGTCGCATGTTGTAACAAGAATCGAAGTAGAATATAGCCCACATTCAATGTTGTAAAGGCAGGTAGTTGCCTGTCCTGTTCCTGCCTCGTCATTATATTATAGTAGAATACTTTCATTTTAAATTAAGTTTCTGAATAATTGACACTCCTCCTTGTTCTTTTCGTTTGGACAATCCCTTGAGACCAACACGAATCCAATGCATGTAATGCGCGTTCAGGTCGTTTACGTTTGCTTCGTGCTTGACTTCGTTGTGCCCGCCATTTACTCTCGCTTCTTGTTGCTTGACAATGACTATCCCATTTGACACAATCCGATGCTTTATCGTCACAGACATAGCAGTAACACTTATAGTAGAATTGAAAAAAGAAAATAGCAACATCATTAAAACATTGTATTCACTTTATCTCGATTCACTTCACATTTTATAATAACAAACAAAACATGACATCAAAACAAAGCCTACTTTACTTACATTAGGACAATGCATTTTAGGATCTTTTTCAAATGGATTGGTAGCGCAATCTGCTCTTGAATGGGCGTAGTCCGAATTAGCATTCTTTCCTGTCGACCCAATAATTACAGCATCATCACAATCGTCGTCGTCGTCTTCGTTTCCATTATTATCCACCTCAATTTGAAATCCAACGGCTTGTCCTTGCTCTAGCACTATTACATCGTCGTCGTCGTCATCTTCCAGTAGATCAATGATCGAGTCTTCCTCTCTGTCAACCACAATCTGCATATCGTTCTTAACGACTCCTCTTAGATTTGTTCGAGTATTTTCGTCCTCATTAGTGTTACCGCGCGATGCTTGCTTATTTTTTGAACATTGAATAGTTTGGTGAATCATCGATTGATTCTTATTATTGCAATCGTCATAATCATCATCGGCATCATCATCATCTTCTTCTAGTAGGTCAATAACATTTTCACCTCCCGCTCTATTGATTACAATATCCACCTCTTCATTTTCTACAGTGGTTTCTTCCTCATTAGCAATAGAACACGATTTCTTTTCTTCTTCTCCTTCTTCTTCGCCATCATCATCATCATCATCAAGTAAATCAATGACGGTAGGAGTCAATTTATCGTCATCGTTACCACAGTCGTCTATTCTGTTTTGATTGTCTATTAGTTTTTTGGATTCTGGCGATCGTCGTGGATCCTCAAAGTTGCTTTTCCCTGCCGTTTTAGACCAGGACCTGAAAGCTAATCCTAACCCTAAATCTTTCCACCTTACTTCTGTGAATTTGTCTGAATTTGCAACTTGGTATATAATCCTTATATAGAGGTAAAAACAAAACTCAATTAGAATATGGAGAAATAATTTTAAATTAGCATCGCATCTGGTCATTTGCTTCAGCTTGTATTTCTTACCTAATGGGTGGATGCTTGGATTTTTTGATGTCTGCCCAGATAGATTTAGTAATTTTATTCAGTCCTTTGTAATTCTTTTTGCATGATCGTTGCAGTTGCTCTTTGTATGTACCCAAAGCAAGTCCATCAGAAAATAATTTTTTCAACCTTTTGTCCTCCACTACTAATGTTTGTCCTACAATCACGTCATTCTTTGTTGGTATCAACGAACCATTATTCTGTTGTATCTTGTTCATCCCGTTTGACACGCGAGCTGTTCCCTTCGTTGGAGATAAAATCGGCGATTTGAAAGGAAGTGTGTCAGTTGGTAGAGCATTCTTCTTGTTATTTGGAAGAAAATACTTGTGAGCGACGTCAAACTTTTTGTTATAGAGAACAATGTAATAGCCACACCTGTTTCTTTGAATTATCATGGGCAACCGGTTGCAGCCCGACAAATGAGCTGAAAAACGAAAATTGTCCACGTCGCTATTCGTTTTACGGAATTGTGTTCGATGGTTGATCCACTCGATCGCGAGGTCGGGTTTGTAATGTACAAACGCATTCAGTAACAATTCCCATCCAGTAAGCCTCTTCGCTTTTTTTGATTCATGGTGTACCGTGAAATCGAAAAGTTTATCCAACTTGATAAGTTCCTTATCCTTCATGCATGTATGGTCGAATGATAATTTTGTCCCGTTCTTGAGTTGCAAAGAAGCACCATAATAAGAAAGAGCTCCTGATTCTCTTTTCGTCAGTTCCTTGTACTCCATAAGTTTCGACGTATCATCTGAACATAATTGTCTGAAAAATAAGTGCGGGGTAAAATGTAAGTCTTTTTTTGAAGACTGATTTATTATGACGGGTACAAACGGTGGTGGCTTTATTTCGAATGCACTACTCGTTGTACTACTAGATCGTTCATCGTGTTCATTATCATTATCATCATCATCGACGTCCAAGAGGTCGATGACATCGAAGGATGCAGTTACTTTATTACCAACATCCTTCTTACTCGTCCCAGCATCGTGATGTAAAGATGAAACGATTAATGTCTTCGTTACATTTGCCGTTATGGATTTTTCATTACTACTATCCTTAAGGTTTCTTGTTGAGATATCACATGGAACTATATTATTAGATGAGTTAGCAGCGTCACACGGTTCATCATTTCTATCAAGAGTTTCGGTTTCAGATAGTAGTGACTTATTGTTTGTGGTGGTGCTCTTCTTCTTTTTCTTCTTCATCTTCTTTTGATATCGATGATTAATGGTTGTAGCATTTTTGTTTATGCTGAATGATGACATCATCATCCCCATCGCCGACGCCATCGCGACGACAGGAGGATCCAAGTCTGTATCGAGAATATCTCTGGTATGATTATCTGGTGCTTTCACCAAATTCTTACTATTTGTATTGTTCTGAGGTATCATTGCTGATGTTGATGTTGATGCTGTTGCCGTCTTTCCTGTTATCGGAACTTGTGATCCTGTTCGTATAGTAGCAGCAGTGGCAGCAGTACCAGTGGCAGCAGTACCAGTGGCAAGAGCAGCATTACATTTATTTCTTTGTAGCAATTCGGACAATAGGCTATGACGCCGACGAGAAGTACCGTAGTAATTGTTACTATTACTATCATTATTATTATTATCATGCTGTTGTTGTTTTTGCTGCTTCTGCTGCCCTTGCTGTTGCTGAAGTCCAAGTCTTGGACCCCAACGGTTATTCCGTTTCCTTTCTTGTTTTTCTGTAGATATAGGATCAGTCGTAACAGTATTTTTAGTACTTGGATGATACCCGTCGCTTGATTGTTGCGATTGTTGTTGTTGTGAAAGAGCAGCGCCGAAGAACGTCGCGCCTTTATAAGGAAAAGTACTTCTACTACTTCCTCCTCCTCCTCCTCCTTCTTCTTCTTTACTACTACTACTGTTAATATAACGACAATTGTCCTTCATCGTTATTAACTTTTGTGTTTTTGTTGGTGCTGTTGCTGTTGGTGCTTGTTGCTGTTGCCATGATCTGCTTCTTTCTGTTGGACATGGAAAATGATGATTATGGTATTGAATATGATGACGGTGACGACTATTACTATTTTTGTTAGCAGCAGTAGAATAATTAGAATCAATACGATATCCTCTTGTTGGTGTTGTCGTCGAAGAAGAAGACGAAGACGATAATGAAGGATTTGTCAACCCAACCTTTACCACCGCCGCCGCTGCTACCCCCACCGCCGCCGCCGCATTGGCATTGGAAATGGCAATGGCATCAGCATGGTGCCCATAAGTAGCAGTAATATTAGTATTATTATTGTTATTGTTCCTGCTTATTGCTGACATATTATGGAAATTCTGCCTTTCTATTATATGATATGATATAATGTTATATTTATTTACTATTAGTATCTTAATAATCTGTTCTATTTCTATGCTGTCTTGTTTCTCTCTCTGTCTCTCTCTCTCTCTATTCGTTATATATTTCGAAATAATAGTTGCTTAGTCAATAAGAAAGATAGAAAGTAGAAAAAGAAAGAAAGAAAGAAATCGAAATGGTAACGTAACGGTGTCGTTATGTATACCGGTACTTAGTAATATCCTGTGAAGGAAATTCTGGCTGTACCCAGTAGTTTTTTTTTGTGTTCTTTTCATTTTAATCATGATGATGTTTAACGTTAGGTGTAGGACCCTATGATATATGTAAATGTGGTGTTGAATATTTGAATATGTTGTTGTTCGCGCGAAAAATTGCAATTCAAAAATCTCTTGCTGCGCCTCTTTGAGTTGATGTGGTGGTTGTATCATTGTGAGACGGCTCGATCACGCGGGATACAACATGTAGGTACATGTTCGTGGGTTGGACAACGAACGGACGTACAGTATTCAAATATCTTGAAAAAAACTGAATGATTTTTTTAGTTGTTTCAAATAAAAATCTTCACAAAAAATGGCTTTTGCTTGTGTACAATTTGGTGTGGCGTTGTCAGTTGTCCTTCGAAGATCTTTCGGAAAGTATATACGTTACATGCAATAATGACGACGACGGCGACGGCGGCGACGACGACGACGACTTTGAGAATAAACCCTTCTTCAATAATGATGATATCTTTTCGGGATGAAAAAATTAAGACAAATGCGTCATCTAAAGAAAGTAGATATTAAAGAATCGGCACTTTTGATAAAAATGACAATAAAACAACACTAACAAAAGAAATAATAATAATGAGGATCACACCGCCAATCTAACCGCGAGTACTAATTATTTAACAGTGACAAAATGAAGAACTACGTCTAAGTAGGTAGTATCGAATCGATTACGAAATCTCACTATAACTGCGTATTATATACGGTGCTGTACGTATCGGAACAAAGCCCTACTTTGGTAACAAATATTAATATTTTGCGGCATGCACATACACGGAATGTAGAAAATGCTTCATTCCTAGGATTAGACGCAACTCTCTCGAACTATATTGAGGAGTGATGAATAGCTGAATGGTTACAGTGTCAGATTTTTCCGCAGATTTATACTGGGTGTAGTCGCACCGTTCCATCTTTCATTCACCTGAACAGCCAAGGTTGTGAATCAAATTTATTTGTTTGCAGTCATCCTCACACCTGAACACTTCACATGAGCAGTTATAGTTTGTGCATGCACCTCTTCACTGAACAGATTTCGGCACATCCAATCAAATTTCACCTATTATATCACGACCCAACCCTTCTTCGGCATGAGCACGATCACACCATTTATTTTCTATCAAATCACCTTATTCCATCAATATCCTGGGGGAGGCGCCAGTTTTCATTCACTATTATCCCAATCATGATTCGATCTTCTTTTCTCACCTGATGGCGCTTCACCCAAAACTTCAACATATTCATTAATAGCTCAGGCCGATGAGTCGAAAACGTGGGGGATGCCATCTACAGTTCATTTGAGCTATGATATAAACATCCATGCCAGAAGAAAGTAGGATGATTCAAAAGTAATAGGCCAAGAACGTACGGTCATTGTTGATGTCATGTGTTCTTTGTATGTTGCTGTTGCTGTTGCTGTTGCTGTTGCTGTTGCTGTTGCTGTTGCTGTTGCTGTTGCTGTTGCTGTTGCTGTTGCTGTTGCTGTTGCTGTTATAATGAAGATCCAAAGAAGATATTGTTTTTCAATCGACAAATCACGCGATCGACTTGAAACCTGAAGGGAATGAATGAATGAATCGAATGAATCAATCGAATCGCGCAGCCCTCGCGTAAAACAAAAACCTCTTTTGTGAACTTCAAAATATGTTGAATTATATTATTTTTACCAGGGAGGTCCGAAAATGACTAAAATAGTACCTACTAAATAGTAATTTTTAATCGTGGAAGAATTTTTTTAAACCTGAATAAAATTTTTAATCGCGCGCACTGTTGGTTTTAAAACATTAGGGGGGCTATGATAAAACTAATACAGGTTTTTGTTTTCAAATTCGTAGATTAAGGAAAGGCTTATTCTACTAATTTCCAAAAAAATTCGTAGATTAACTAATCTACTAATACTAATTTCTTTAAAAATTCGTAGAATAAGCCTTTCCTTAATCTACGAATTTCGTAGAATAAGAATTAAGCCAATTCGCTGATATATCTATTTTTAACCGTTATATTGTTTTACCGTTACAAAAATTCACTGAACGGCACGCCGGATCGGTTCCCGCGTATAAAGTATCCAATAACTGACGGAGTTGTTCCTCTTAAGTATGACTTTTCTTACAACAAGGTCTAACGCGTACTAAAAAAATGACTTTTCTTTTAACACGGTGTACTGTGTAAAAAAAAAAAAAAAGCAATCAACTGCACTAATACTGCATACATGACTAGCTATCAAAAACCACACTTTTCTTTTACACTTGTCTTTCAAACTGTACAGACAATACAGACAATGCCAAGGAACGCATCAGCTACAAAAAGAAAAAAGAAAGCATCCATAGACGCCGAGGAAAGATACGCGAGAGAATCACTTCATAAGCGTACAATCTGTTATCATTTCTGGAATTTCATTGACATTGATGGTAAGAAAGGTGATTTGTGGAATCCAGTGAAAACACCAGGTTCTGTTTATAATCGTAGAAGCTCAGCCTATTTGGTAAATACAATTCCGGAAAGAAGCTTTGATAAAATTGCAAAGGTAAGCAACTGTTGATTTGATTCTATTTCATTGATTCGATTCGATATTCATTTCATTTATTAGGTTTATTACTCACACGATTGATTGTTTCTTTTTGTGTACAGTCCATGGCAAGTTTAGCACAAGAACTAGCAGCAAGAGGAATCAGATTGGAGGATCCTTACAAACAACATAAGAAGAAAGCACAAGATTTAGGAGTACCATTTGAAGATCTCGAAGAAGCAGAAGATCACCAATACAGTGACGACGAAGAAGTTGAAACTGATATTGAAGAAGAAGAAGAAGAAATACCAAAACAAGTTTCATTTTCACCACCACTATCAGCAAGAAAAATGCCACCTAAAAAGGCTGCCTCTCCGGCCACGAGCAGTGCAATGAAGCACAAAGCTCCTCGAACCAAACATGCTGCTATCACTGGTCTCTTGGGTGCACCGATTACAAATGGCATTGCTGCTCCTATTGTCAAAGGTGAATTCATGTCAAGATGTATCAAGACAAGAAAGCGATTCAATCACTATCATATTCGAATGCTCTCCCACAACTATGTGACAGCTGATGATATTCTGTATGAATGGATTGATAAACATACGTTGAAAGTGGTCGTCTATGATCCTCCTTGGTGGTCTGATCCTGAGTACCAAGCTGCATTCGATGCATTACATGGGAAAGGTAGCAATCTAATTGAAAGTATGATTGATTTTCAAGAAGAAAGGAAGGAAAAAGTACCAGGACAAGATGAAAAGCGAACAGGGAATACTGGATACTTTACTTTTGGAGAACCTATGTCTATCAAGGAAGAAGATGATACAGTAGTCGTGCCACAGAAGATCTTACATAATGCCATTGATGGATGTTGAGAGCTAAGTAGGCGAATGTTAGTAGTAGTTGTAAAGGTTGTTCTAAACGATTAATGAGCCTATGCTATTGTTCCAACTAAGCTCTGCTTGAGTGCTTTGCTGAGGCTGTCAAGCCTGTTGAGTAAGCGGTTTGGCTGGCTGGTTGTAACAGCTCTCTTGTCCGGCGTGATTGTTCTACTATTTGAATGTGGGCGCGCGCTTGGTCTGTCGGCGTTCGTTAGTAATTCAATACACCCTTGCAATGTCGTTGGACTTTTACCTTCTATATATGTATATATAGGTCTTAATTTTTTGTGTGTGGCAGGTGAATGGTATTTGGTGAAGTAGTCTGCTAAATTGTGTTTTCCTGGTGCCCAGAATACGTTGAATTCTCCTTGTTCGACTCTGTCTTGCAGCCAATAGAATCTTTTGTCCATTGCCTTGCTTTGTCTTTGTTTGATTGTTTTGTTCATGATACCATCTGCTGTGCTGTTGTCAGTTTTCAGTGGTGTAGGTGGTTGTGGATGGTCTAGTTCTTCCAGGGTTGTTCGCATTGGCGATAGTTCCTGTGCATTCATGTATAGGCCTGCAACTTCAGCTTCAGCTGCTGATCCCATTACTGCCTTGATTATTTTGGCTAGTACATGGATTGGTCCGTTGAATTGAGTTCCTGCTTTATTTCCTAGGTATGTGTACCCTCCTGCTCTGCTTCTTGATTTTGGTGCTACTTGGTAGGCTGCATCGCTTTCACATGATAGTATCATGTCGCTTGCTCTGTAGATTATGGTTGCATCAGGGTTGCTGGCAATGTAGTTGAGGAATAGGATGAGGGCTGCTTCGGTTTCTTCTGTTGCTGTTGTAGCGTGAATACTTAGTTCATTGAGTGAGTGTAGTTGTGTCATGTCGACTCCTCGGCCCTGGTATAGAAACTTTCCACAGACTTTCTGTATGTGATTCTTTTGTTTGTCTGTTAAAACCGGTGACATATCTTCTGTTTCATATTGGATCTTTTTTCCATATTCCGGAGGTATGTACTTGGTTGGTCCGTAGTGGTGTTTGGTTGGCATTGGGTGTTGGAATTGCTTTAATGCTCGTGTTGCATATCCTTTCATCGATAGTGTGACTTCTCGTCTGATATAGTCCCATTTTAAATCGATGCCAATGTATTTGGATCCTTCCCAATCAATTTTTATTGGGTATTTTTCTTTGATTGCATCAATCAGGTGATCAATATCATTCTTGTTGGTGTATTTTATTCCAAAGTCGTCAACAACAAGTGTGAAGTTGATTTTTCTTGTTCTGTGTTTCCATAGTCCTGGCGTTCTTCGTGATGGGTAGTATCCATACTTTGCTAAGTGCTTTTGGAGGTCTTGGTTTGCAATTCTTCCACTTTGTGCTAGTCCATACATGGCTCCAGTTATTTCTACATATACGTATCCATCTATGGCCACTAACTTCATAACATCGTATTCGTTGATTATCTCCTGTGGGATCATACTGATGTGGATCTTCATGTACTCTGATGTTTTAAGTTTTGAGTTTGTGTAGAAGTTTCCGATATCGGCTGCTGCATACTGGGCACCTGGGGTTGATATTGTACTGTTGAGATGTATTTTGATTGTTTCCAGGCCTGCAGATTCAGTGCTTGTCTTTCCTTCGTATTCCAGGAGATTTCCTCCTACTGTTAGTCTTGTACGGTTGATTTCATCTTTTTGTAGTCGTATATCACAGACAAACCTTGCATATGTTACTTTCTTTTCTTGTGGAACATCTTTCTTGTGGATGAAGTGGAATGTGTCAGAACCTGTTACTCGCTGTGTGCCATCTTTGTTGCGTCCTGCACCTTTCATGAGTCTTCCGAATTCGTTTGAAGAGGATTTTTGCCACCACTCTCTTGTTTCTTTTTTGTTGTGGTTGATTAATTGCTTGTAATCTAGCATTTTTCCAGTGTCTTCATCAAAAACTGCATTTGCAAAGTGAGCTGGTAGTTTTGCTCCTGTTCTGGCAGTCTTATTTTGTTGTGCGATGTTGGCCCTTTGTAGTCGTGTTGATAGTCTAGTCATTCGTCGTGTCAGGTCTGTATCTGTGTCATTGCATCGGTATTGGTTGAGTGTTCTATTGCTTACTTGCTCGTTGTCTCCACTGTCATATGTGATGTGATATAGTCTGTTAACTTCGTTGTAATGTGTTACTTCTCCTCGTTGAATGGTGTTGTTGTAGTTCTTTCTTATCTTGGTTCCTATTTCATCTTCGTTAATTGTTGGTAATGCCACCCTTGTAGCTACTCGGTTCGTATTGAAGTGTTGGTGTTGGTCTTCCTGTTGCCCTGCCACCCTTGTAGCTGCCTCATTCCTTTGTCTAGGTGTGAAAATTTCACTTAATCTGTTAATGGCATCATTCGTTTTTGTTCCTTGATTGAGGAATGGCGTAGGTGGATGTGGTTGTTGTAGTATTGCTACTAAATCTTCTGTTACACTTGCTAGTCGATCTTCTGATGATGTCGATGGCATTTGTACATGTTTTGGAAAGAATTCAATTGTGTCCGTGGTTCTCACTCCCCTTGTTGTTGGTATGTAGACCTCATAATTTCTGTAGTGATGTTTCGCTGGACCTATGAAGTATCCTTTCACTCCGTGTTCAGCCCATGTTCCTCTGTCCTGTGGTCGTTCATGCGCTACAACTAGGCAGCCAGGTGGTGCAAGTGGTGTTTTGTTGAAGTCGAAGTTACCCCATATTTCATTGTATGCTGATTTCTTTGGGTTGATTCGTGATCCTCTGAGCATGTTTAAGGTTATTACTGCAATGTCGATTAGTCTATCCCATTGATTTTTGGGGAATCCAGGATCGCACCCATAGAGAGTGGATTCGAAGTGATTTTTAAATGTTTGGATTGAGCGTTCAGCTGGGAGAGTACGATGATTACCCGGTGGTGCTATTTGGTATGCTAATCCTCTTGCTTCAATTTCTTCAATCAGATCTGTCGAAAATTCATTATCTATTCTGTGGATGATAGGGTTGATACCAGCTTTCTTGAGGGTGTCGTGCATTGTTTTGAAGCCTTCTAATAAGTGTTCTTTCTTTCTAGATGTGATTCCTGTGGCTAGTATTACTCCCGTGTCGCTATCCTCCATTATCATTACATATCGATTTCCCTTTGCCGATGTATGTGGAAAGGCACCTGTTTGGTCGCTGGACGTCATACCTTTTAGGTCTGCAAATTTGATTGCTGTAATTTGTACAATGTGATCTCTATTGTTGATGTTGCGAGGTGGTAGATAGTCTTCCGATGGATCTGTTTCATCTTTGTTTTCTTCCATTATTTCCTTATCTGTTACCACTTTTGTTGATCGAATGTTTTGTCTGACTTTGTGCATATGTCCCATTGTGGTTTGAATTGATTTTGGTAGGTGTTTTCGTACGCCATCTGCTGTTAGTCCTGGGAATGAAGTGAGCCAGTTATTGTTGATTGCTCTGATTAGTGTCGTGACGACTGGTGCTCCCAGTGATGCATGGTGGAATGCTTGTAGGTGTGCTGCTGATTTTTGCCTGTATGCGCTGTTGGCCCTGTGTTGTAACTGTATGTATGCGGATCGAGGTTGGTTTTCTTTGTTCTTGTTGTTGTCTTCAAGTGGTATGAGCCATAGGTTGGTTACTGCGTCGCGATCACCCTCAATAATGACTTTGTTATTCCTTATTACTTGTACGTTGTGTTCTCCGAAGAGTACTTGGCAGCCAGCATCACATAGTACTGGTACTGAGACGAGTGATTTGTCCATTTCCTTGAAAGCATGTCCTTGTTGTGCACTGGCCGGAAGATGTGGTGAGAGATTCAATTGCCTGGTTGTGGTTGAGTTCATCGTGGTGTTATTTGCGCATAGGACCCCGAATTGTTCATGGTGCATTGTTGTTCCTATTGTACTGTGCTGTTTGGCTAGGAATGTTCCTGTTGCTGCTGTATCTGGATGGCCCTGTGGTATGTTGTTTGTGATTGGCTGTAGTCTCGCGGTTAGGTTGCTAAGCTTGCTATTACTATTGCTTGTTACGGCTGCTGCATATGACATGTGTTTTGTACGCGAAGATGGGTTGTATTGTGTTAATTCATTTTTAATTAATTTATTTTGATTTAACTTTTTACTATTCACCTCCCAACACCATCATGCGTTGTGATGGAAGCAGTTCGTTGTGACACCACCTAACATGTTTGTGATGGTGGCTGCCTCGTTGTGGTTGGCATTTCTCTTCTTGCAGTTGCTGCTGTCATGGTCAGGTGAAATATCGTATCCATGGGACGAGCAGTAGTTGGTTGAGTTAGGGTACCTGCGCTTGGAGCGTTCAGCATTTGGTAAGTCATTTTCAATAAAGTTTACACCAAACTTTTTCTTCTTCCTCTCTTTGCCCGTCATTCGATCTGTTGCTGGCGCACCTGCTGCCTGTGTTGCTGTCCATTTCTTGAACATGGCTTCCATTGATTCTTGTGTCAATCCTGTTGAAATCGATGCTGGGATCCGTCCGGGTAAGGATCCATTGACGCTTGCTGCTCCATTGGCTTGTTGTTCGTACTGTACAGCTGTTAGTTGTTCTTGTAGCCGATTGATCGTATCTGTTTGTGCTACCATGCATTCCGATTGTAGGCGTTGCTTTTCTTCTTGTTGCTCCACTTGTTTGAGGACTGCATTTGCTTCTCCTTGTAATTTGAGTTTTGATGGGTCAGTTCGGTTTCTTTGAATTTCAATGCTGAAGTGTACCATCATCCTTGCCCATGTGGGTGGTGCAGCTTGTCTATCCCACTCGCGGCATGCTTCCTTTAGATCTGATTGTACTTCAAATGTTTCGAATGCACACCTCATGATTTCCACATCGGTGACCGGGTCACCTAATGCTGCCAATGTAAGCTTTGATGTTTGGATGCTTTTGTAGTAGATCTGGACGATGTCGTCGGGGTTGTAAGCTACCTTGAGGTCGGATCTAGTCTTGGTGATCTCCCGAGAGATGTCTCTTGGTAGGAGGAAGTTGGTTTTGATGTGTGTGTAGATCTGCATTGGGCTGTAGCCAATGATTTGTCCGTCTGTCTCCAAGTCGATGAATAATCCTTCAGTGAAGCAGGTTGCGAATGCTTTTAAGCTGTTTCGTAGGTGTTCCTTGTACTCATCATAGTTCTTGACGTCAAGTTGGTACTTGAACTTGTGGGTGTGTGTCGATCCTGTGTACGGTCCAGGTTCAGTTGGGATTGCCACCAAGTGGGTGATTCCTCTTTTTGCCAGCCAGTGTGCATCGTCGCACATAATCCATGACCATCCATGGGCTCCGGCATGTTCATACTTGCATGTGTAACTGGTTTGGATGGTTGCTAGTTGTCTCTGGAACGTAAGTGTCTGACCCACAGTTGGAATTCCGTCAATCCGGTCAATTCCGGATAGGTCGTAGTCGAATTTCGACAATGATGCCATTGTCTTTGTTGTTATTGTACGTTATCCCTGGAGATGTACTTGTATTACCTAGTTTATTGTCCTGCGACAATATTGTTTAGAACTGTTGAGAGCTAAGTAGGCGAATGTTAGTAGTAGTTGTAAAGGTTGTTCTAAACGATTAATGAGCCTATGCTATTGTTCCAACTAAGCTCTGCTTGAGTGCTTTGCTGAGGCTGTCAAGCCTGTTGAGTAAGCGGTTTGGCTGGCTGGTTGTAACAGCTCTCTTGTCCGGCGTGATTGTTCTACTATTTGAATGTGGGCGCGCGCTTGGTCTGTCGGCGTTCGTTAGTAATTCAATAATGGAATGTTTATTGCTATCAAGGTTCGAGTAGCTCCTGTCGATAAGGAAGAAGAAGAGAGAACACCTAGGAAGGCAAAGAGTGGTAGTGCTAAAGCTGCTACTGTTGGAACTGGTAAGAACTTTAAAAATGTTAGACAAAGAGATGAGGAGGATAAGGATGATGATATGGGTGTTACAGGTGATGAGGCGGAGGAAGTTCGACCACCCACTAAACAATATAATAAACCTGCGTCCTCTCAACCACCTGCACCCCAACCCCCTTTGCATGTTCCTGATCCACAGGCTAACTCTCAGCTTGCTGCTAACGAAGCCAAGGGATCTGTATCAGATTCAGATGTTTCTAATTCTAATTCTGATGGTGATTGGTCTAATGAGTCTATTCAAGTGGATGAACAAGAACCAGTTTCTAGTCTTCAAGCAGCAGCCAAGGATTGGAAAAAAGAAGAAATCGATGGACCTCCAAAGGACGGAGAAGAAGAAGTTGATGATAACAAAGATTTACCTGAAGGATATTGACTATTGGATCCGATCAAGATATTGGAAGATGGCTTAGTTGATATAGAGAGGGAAATATTTAATTTACGTAAATAAAAAGAAAAGGAATGGAAACGGGGATTGGAATGATTATAAGTTACCTACCAATGAGGCGCGAACGCAGAAGTCCAGTCTATACATTAATGATATATAATGACATGGGAATACATATATATATTATGATGATATGGGAATACATATTTAGCACTAAAATAGAACGATTTTATATTTCACATTTTTCGTACCTCTAGTAACAGCCTAAGTAGTAGTATTAGTACAAAATAGTAGTATCAACAGAGAAGATTTTTTCAGTGAGACAGTAGATTTTCTTTGTTCCAGTCACACATTGCTGTTTTGATGAGGCTACGATATATTTGAAAATAAAAATAAAATAAAAAAACATGCTAAAAATACTGATCGTTCTACTCAATTGTAGCTAAATCTAAATATACAGAATTGATTGTAACAGTCTGCACATTCTAATTTACCTACTATATTCCCATCCCATTCACCAATTGAATTAAAAGTAACTAACATCATACTCAACTTCATCCTTAAAGATTGCCTCCCCAGAAGCAATTTTTAACTGAGTGATAACAGCCACAGCATTGAAACACAAGTCATGTGCTTTCATCATCCTCTCTCTACCATCTTTCATGTGATGAAAGTGTGTTGTTAATACTGAGTATACTTTCATTCTTCCATTAACTCCTTCCTGTCTTCCACGAACAACAGACTTCTGTTTTCTTTCTTTACTGTCCTTTCCTACATGTGGCTGTACCAATCGATCATCTCCCTTTGGACCTGAATCTACCTCGACCTTTTCACCATCAAAGATGTGTTTTCCCAGACCATGTTTGAATAACGTTGATTCACTATGACTTGCAACGAATGGACCATCCACCCAAACAATATGACCAGTTTTAATACAAACACCAACATCATACTTAACACCAGGTCCATTAAACTTTTTAGAGAACATCTTCTTGGAAAAAGGCCATGGTTCAAAGACAGGGCAATCGGTACAATCAGAAGACATGAAACAGTTCGTATGTACAGTGTCATCAAGATCGTTAAACCGGTTTTCGATTTTGATAATATTATCTTTTAAATCATTAATTCTTTCAATAAAGTACCAAGCCCATTTTCTATACGTTGGAACAGACGGCCATCCAACCAAAGCACAGTGGACTTCATCGGATTGGTATACCTTTAACAACACAAGAGCCCACAACAAATGCTTTGGCTCTCCTCCTTTCAAAATTTCTCCATCAGCTACAATTCGATTCCAAACATCTGCTACTACAGCACTACCGGCCCCAAAAACAGATCTGAACCTCATATTAGACTCTGAGCTCCATTTGCGACTAGCAGGCCAGCGAAGAGTCTGTTGCGCCCACAGTTCGATACCATCTGCGTCGATTATCATTTTTAGTTTTTGTTATCATTAGTTTTTATTATTGCTATCTTATGTACTACCCTCAACAACAGTGGCAAGTTGATACCGTGTTAGAAAAAATATTTGGTGTCGTTTTTGTGAAGGTGCAATTCCCTGTAAAATACACGTGTTATCTTTACATCTTCGATTTTCAGACTCCAATCACAAGTTCGAACATTTTTCTACTTTTTCGTGGACTACCCCCTTTGAAATCAGTTTCAGTACTGCACGTGCCTGTAGAATTCTACGTGGAATTTGATAAATTTTTCGATTTTGAAACAAAATTTGAATCAAAAATATAATTAAAAAAAGTGATCGAGCTAGTCGAATATTATAATTTAAGCGAGTCAATTGACGGTTATTTTTAACGTCTTTTTGTCTTTTTGAAAATGTGCTAGTCCGTTATCAAAAAGGCAATATTAATTATTTGTTCTAAAACTCGTAGATTAAGGAAAGGCTTATTCTACGAATTTCCAAAAAAAATCGTAGATTAACTAATTTACTAATACTAATTTCCAAAAAAAATCGTAGATTAAGGAAAGGCTTATTCTACGATTTTTTTTGCGAAAACCTCTATTTGATTTACAGCAGCCCCCCTCATTATTTTAAAACCAACAGTGCGCGCGATTAAAAATTTCAATCAGGTTTAAATAATTCTTCCACGATTAAAAATTATTATTTAGTAGGTACTATTTTAGTCATTTTCGGACCTCCCAGGGTCCAGACTTAAAAAAAAACTCAGACCGCTGGACTTCATGGTAACACGCGCGAGTCTAGATCCCGTATAAAATAAACATGTTTATTTAAGGTTATTTAGGGTCATGAATAAATAAACATGTTTATTTAATGTGGAAGAACAATGCGTCATCAGTAGTGCAAACCCCTATGCTTAGACACGTGCAACTTCCACCATACAAAAAAGGGCCTAGTTAAACAATTAGCAAAATCAATTAACAACATTATTTAATTGATTAACAATCGCAGCATTTGTGACACAGCAACACATGCATTCCTTGCTCCTGCTTTTTATATGCATTTGTGTCATCATGAATGAATCGGAACCAAAAAGACGCAACAACACAACATAAATGTTACGTCAATAAGTCAATGCCACCGTATCACCCAACTAATATATTTTACTCTAGCTAATATAATGGACCAGTTTGATGGCATGGTTTCCGCCCTTGGTGGTAATAGTGGGGTTGTACGAGCGGAAGGAAATCATGAAACAACTATGACAGCATCAACTCCACCACATGGTAACTTGTTCGTTGCCGCTGCAGCCTCACCATCACCCAATCGAAGACTTAGAGTTTCAGGAGTGCCACATGCTCAACTAGTCCAAGGCTTACACAATCTTCGTGAACACAGCAAGGGCAAAGATCATAATACCAAAAAATCTTATGAACCTAAGAGAGCAGAATTTCTTGAATTTTGTGATAAAGTATATGGGTATCTGCCATCCGATCAAAAGCAACAGGTATGTCCTGACAAGGCAATAAGATACATGATGTATGTTGCTTTTAGAGAACAGAAGAAGAGAGGGAAAAAAAGAGATAGCTCTGATAATTCTAAAGATAAGTTCATCCATTCTGAATATGAGAGGATTTTCAGTAAAGTTGCTGGACTGTCAAGTCCTGATGCATACCCTGAAATTGAACCGAAGAATGGTATAGGCTACAATGTTATGCTATCAAGTAAGGCCGCTATTCTGCAGCTATGGAAGGAGCAACATGAAAGAAATGTAAACAGCTATACCAAGGATGCTATTTTTGGCATTACTTTTGATAATATCATGGATCATGTGAAACTACGCAAACCAAGAGCTGATAAGAAGAACTTCAAGGAGAAGATTGATCATGCCTCTGCACCTTTGGGTGCTGTGAAACACATCAAGGACTTGGAGAATTATTTCTTCCAGTATGGATTTAATCGGACAGACGGAAGACAAGTTTTTGCTAGTCTTCGAAACAGATATATCTTTTTACATACATGTCACGGCATACTAAGAGGTGAGAGTCTATTCAAAGGAGAATTATCCGATGAGTTTGGAATTGAGTGCCAACGAGAAGATGATCCACACCAATTCTACATTGCCATCATGCAGATAGCAACGGGTAAGACCAATAATGGCGTGAAACTTTTTGGAAGAGTAGGACGGCACATTGATCCTTCAATGTGTAGCATTGGTGCACAAGGATTCTATTTGATGTATAGATTTGATCAATCAAATGAGATGTATCCAATTCCAGACTTCTGTAACAATGAGTCGTGGTATGGAATCAAAATTCTGACTGACGCTAATACAAAAGATCCTACTAAAGGTATCACTGATACAACTTATTATACTGCTGTTAACCAAGCACTAGATTCACTGGGTATTCATTCAAATCACTTTGTTCATATTGGACGAGTGCTTGGATCTTGTGCCTCCGAAATTGAAGAAGATGATTCTGAAGATCTTCGTCGTCTTGGGAACTGGGACCCAAAGATTCAAGAGGCAAGGTACTCTACAAAGCTCCCCATGAAGATTATTAGGTCTCGTGCCGGATTCCAGAAAGCAAATGGTTTACATTATAATCCACGTGTATCATTGATTCCCTGTGAGAATTTGCAGGAACAAATATTTCCATGGCTTGATGAGGCAAAGGAGAAGTTTTATAGCAATCCGTTACATAAACAGAAACCAACAGCACAGCAATTTTTGGACTTTCTGTCAAAATTACGGATCATTATTTTACAAGATGCAGCGCAATGATAGCTGAAAAATCAGAACGTGCTGACCACCCGATATTTCAGTTTGCTGTTTTCAATACACGTGAATTTGAAGACTTCTTTCAAGATATGAAAAAATATTTATCCGAAAGTGTATCTCCAATTGATACTTCTTTAGAGATTGTTCTTCCAGGAGTTAACAATCGTCTGACTGGAATCCACTCTATTGGTAGCAGGAACAGCACCATGTTAGTTGATCTTCAACAGCAAGTATGCAATCTTCAGGAAGGTTTTTTAGAATTCCTGAAACCATTCGTGATCAAACTGAAAGCGGCCTTAGAATGGTGATGGGTGAATTTTTTTCCTATGGTTCTACTTTTTTCCAGCCAGATGCCGCTGCTATTCCGTCACCATCACACCATGAACCTTCACCTTCTCAAGATTCTCAGGAGCATGCATTTTCCATACTGGACCTTAATACAACCAACACAAGGCACATCAACACACCAGCATTAGTTCTGGGTAGTAACTATAAACTACCAGCTAATCCAAAATCAGCATCAGAGATATGGATGTTATGGCATGGAATAGGAATTTACAATGATATTCCAGTAGAGGGGGGTATACCAGAAATGGAAAAGCAACATAAAACAAATTGGAGGAAAGGATATTCAAGTCCAGAAAAGAAACAATTCTCCCGTTGGAAATTGACGATAGAAACAATGAAAAAGGCAAAGGAAAGAAAAATGGACGATGATGCATTTTTTAAAGAAATGAATGAAATGTTTGCAATCAATCCAAAACTAACTCCTTTTTTGAAGACATTAAGGGGGATAGAAGGCATAATAATTAGTCTAGTTCATCGTCTTATCTTAATTTCCATACGTTTGTTGTACTATTATACTATTTAAAATTTGTAACTCGAAGTTGGCAAAGATGCCATATCTGGAATCGAGTATTTTTGCGCCTGTTTTTTGATGAATACGTCACGCGTAACGTATAGGTCCACTTTTTACTAGTGATTTTCAAAAAAATTACTAGTGATTTTCAGAAAAATTACTAGTGATTTTCAAAAAGAAATTACTAGTGATTTTTTCAGTGAATGAAAATTCCTCTAATTAAATCTGAAATCACTAGTTAAAATTTTTTCCAGATCTGAAATCACTAGTTAAAATTTGATGGATACGTTACGCGTAACGTATCCAAGGTATGATCATACCGTATGATAGTATATCCAAGGTATGGTCATACCATAGGATAGTATATTTGAGGTATAATCATACAGTATAAGAGTACTTATATAGGTATGATCATACTGTTTAACCTTTTTTAACCCATTGCTGAGGAGTACAATAATGAAATTCGTTTATCTCAATGGGTCAAGACCTGGTCCAACACGGGTGCGCAAGTGCGCGCAGCGTACGTACATTTCCGTGTTAAAGTTTAAGACTAGGTCAGGAGCTAGGATTAATGTCGACGCGTCGCGATTCACTCAACTCAATCTCTCCGTGCTTTTGATTTCTTGCGTAAAAATTCCTTCCTATTACTAAGTACTGTAATAGCGCGTCTGAATTTTGCGCTGGCTGACAAGAGTACGTGCAAAAGCTGTACAGTGACGTTGAGTATACACGGCGACGCCAATACCTGCTCTCTACGCTGGTACATGAATAACAAGCAGCAATTGCATTAACTGAACTGAACTGAACGGAACGGGCATCAACTCCTCTGCTACTTTTATGTACTAGTACTTCTTACGCCACTTCACAGTAGTTCTACTTACTTATTATAATGTAGCTTGACGATGATATTATTATTATTATGATTTTCCTTTTTAAAAAATCTGTGGTGTCAACACGGTGTTGTGTTTGTGTTGTGGCTGCTATATTAAGCTAGCTCTACAGTAGTAGCTAGCTAGTTTGTGCCGGAAAAGAAGAAGAAGAAAAGAGATAGAGGGTATCATAATTATTGCTGGCGGCGCTCACGATCACGTAGGTTCACGTTTTTACTACTTCCGTTCGTCGGAGACATTACGATTTACGGTTACGATTCTGTTCTCTTCTATTGTTGTATACAGCAGCTACAAGTACAGTATACATACTGCTGTAGGTACAGTATATATAGTATTGATTATTTACTCTATCCTTTTTTCGTTAACAACTCCACTTAATTACTAAATTGATGAAAAATAAAAGAAAAGAAAAGAAAATAAAAGAAAAAAAAACAACAACAACAACAACATGTTTTTTTTTTGTTCTTGATTGGTTTGCGAGCAATAAGAAAGTAATCTTGAATATATTATAAACACAAACAAAACCAAGATAAAAGTAAAAGTAAACCAAGAATAAACAACCAACACATCGAAATTGCTTTTGATTTAGAATTCATTTTTATAATAATTCATATATCATTATTATTATGACGACACAATATTCATATTATCATAAAATTAAAAAAGAACAAAAACAAAAGACTAACGACAAAAACAGCAATAGCAACGTTGATAATAACTTGAATAACTTTAACAACATCGTCGACTGCAACAACACTGATAACATCGTCGTTGTTCGTAATACTAAGCCTCCAGAAAGAACAATTAAAAGTAATCGTATCATTATGAAA
>FMBT01000093.1:0-11999 GCA_900095095.1 Fragilariopsis cylindrus CCMP1102
ACGTCGCAATGTTGTGTTCCAGTGTTCAAGTAGTGCTGTTTTTTTTTTGTTTGCTTCACTGCTGCTGGCATTTACGGTATTCAAGCAATGCTTACCGTAATCTTCGTTTTGTGTTTTGATGCCTGAAACGAATAAGAGTAATAACAAAATAACCACATAAAGTGAAAGAATGCATACTCAAGAATGCATACTCAATAATGCCGGTACAATATGATGGGTCTTCAAATCAAGATGGAAGAAATTATTTGGAAATTTCTATCTTCGTGAAAGAAGCGAGTGCGTAACGTCGTTTGTTGAAGACTGGCGAAAAGGAGACGTTTAGCTAGTCGTGCGTTTGAGCGTATACTCATTCCCCATTGGTTGAAGTATTCACACTTCGTCTTCGATGGAACGTACGTAGTAAGCGTGCTGGGAGCGTGTGAATTTCGTGGCTGCTACAAATCAGTCTATTGTGTACCAGTGATTTACCGTGCTGAAACCTGCTTCGAAAAATATAAAGAATTACCGGTAGGTAGGCCTACTTTGTCAAGCATGAAAAATATAATTATTTTATATAAATTTACCGTGAGACCTAGCCTACTGTCTGTCCAGTAGCATACACCTAGTAGGTACCTATCATACTCCGTGTACACATGACATGTACAAGCGCCTAAGTAAAGCTTGTTGATAGAGATGCGTTCTTGCGCGTGTTCTCTAAATTGTTGCTTCAATAAGAATAAAGTCACAAAGCTCGCCCTAGATAAGGTAGGCGCGTTTACATGCCTATTTTAATGTACTGTAGAGTACCGGTATGGAATAGAAGTTGTAAGTGTGAGCGATGAAAAATAATTAATTAAGTAAAAGTTTATGTTTTGTTTGTTCTCTGACTTACCTAAAGGCTAAAGGCTCAGTGCCGTTGTGTCGAAGTACTGGATGTTAAAATAAAAATACGGTACTGTATGTTGATTGACACTTTCGAACTTGACATGCAACAAAAGCACGAATAACATTTATAACTTATAATCAGTAAAAATATCACCTATTAGGTATTAAAATATCTCCGCGACGGGAGGGTAGTCTTCGTACTGTATTGGCACAATACATGTTGAATACAATAGATAGAAGCAATAGATATATCGGAACGTAATCCCAATATAAAAATTGACAGGATTGATTGACGTTGCTTCGACTTTCTTTCGTCGACTATTTAATTTTATCTATTTGTCAGTGGAGCAATAGAGGTGTAATACGGAGGTGTATAGAGTGTACTAACAAGTATTAACATAATCAATTGCCTTCGGCCTATGACGGCTCCAATATTACACAACACATTTATAATATAAGCGCATCCATAACATTCTATATGCCAACCAAGAATAAAACAGAAAAGAGTCCACAATAGCAACGATGCCTGCTAATGACAAGAGATATCATAATGAAGACAAAGAAGACTCGTCATCATCATCATCATCATCGTCGTCGTCGTCGTCCACGTCGTCGTCGTCCCAGGAAAGCATAGACGAAGATCAATCGTGCTCTTCTGAACTCCGTAAAGAATTACAGAAACTTGGATTGTCTTCAAGTTTCGTCGTCCATCATAAAGGCGAAGGTAAGGATGATGAAACTGAAACTGAAATTGATATGGATAGTTTAGGGAATGGATCGTATATAGATGATTTGATGGGACAACGAATAGAACGTGAAAAAATACAAAGAGAAGAAACTATGGAAATTGCATTAGAACGATATAATAATATACCGACTTCTCCTACAATTAATAGTAGTAAAGAGAAAAAAACGAATGAATTATTTTTAAAATTGGTTGGAGAAGTTCAAAATGAACGTAAGGATATAATAAAAAAACAAAATAATATACAAGATGAAAGAATTGCAAAGGAGATAGTTTTACGTTCTGAACGACAGCAACAAAAGCAACAAGCACCTAAAGACGATAATGCCGTCGTTAAAAATGTTACTGGTGATGATGATGATGATGAGAACAACAACAACGACGACGACGTCGACGTCGACGACGAGGCGGAAATTAAGAACGTACACGATGACGACGATGATGATGATGATGACGATGACGATGACGACGATTATATTAATGATGACGATGAAGAAGAAGAAGAGATATTACTAGGAGATGACGAGGGTAGTCTTGAAGAACCACTGAAACCAGTTCGTCGTGGTCGTGGTCGTCGTCGCAATGATGAAAATAATAGGACTAAAAGCGCCTCCGCGACCACCAACACTAGCAGCAAAAACGATAATAATATCAGTAACAGTAGCTCAATGGTAGCTAGTCAAAATTCGAATACGAGTATGGACTGGAGATCAATAAATGGTGATACTAGTCCTAATGATGATGAGGGGACTAATAGGAATAACCACAACAGTACCGACACCTTCGATTCGAGTGCGTTCTTCAATGATTTATCATTAAACGATGATAGTTCTGCCTCTGATGATGATGATGATGATGAAAACGACGACGTCGATGACGTCGATGATGATGATGACGATGACGATGACGACGACGACGAAGAAGAAGAAAAGATCCTACTAGAACAAAAGCAACAAGAAACGAGCGATGACTGCGATAGCGATATTAATGATAGTGATGATGATAGTCATACAGGTTCATCGTCATCATTAGCAAAAATCTCGCACGACGATGACAACAATAATAGTAATAGTAATAGTAATGCGCAAGAACACGAATATGGTGAGGACGCCGACAAAAATGGTGGGCGGAAAAAGAAAGATTATAGTGCTGTTATCTCTCAGAAGCTCCCTTCTCAAATTGAGGAGAGTACAATTGTTGCGAATTTCGTAAAACCATCGTGCGTTACAAACTTTTGGGGACGTGAAGAAGAATTACAAATGCTTCAGACGGGATTTTTGACTGCAACGAGTAACAATGATGTGAATACTATTATTGATGATGATATTTTGGAGAACGATATGGACATTGAACCGAGACACGTTTGGATTTCGGGAGTTGCCGGAATCGGCAAAACTCGATGCGTCGACACCTTCCTTCGTCAGGATTTTACAATACAGCCATTGATATGTCGGGGTTCCTTCGAAGATAATTGGATAGACACATCAAATCCTTATCAGGGGATTATATCATGCTTTACCGATTTATTTGAAAGTTTACTTGAAGGAAGCAATAATATTGAGAAATGGAGAGAGAGAATACAATATTGTATTGGTGATGATGATATTATAATGACCCTGATGCTGTTGATCCCAACTCTTGCAATTCTATTAGAGATAGATAGCGACGAAACGATATATTCATTTGATAAGACAGATAAGTTTTTGTTTGAACGACTATCGAATGCACTTGGACGTATCCTCAAATCGATTTGCGATTATTCAAGCGTAATTTTCTTCCTGGACGACCTTCAGTGGGCTGGAGATGACTCCCTACGATTACTGACTACTGTCCTGTTGACGAAAAATTTGAAGAATTTCTTTTTTGTTGGTTCGCACCGTGTTGTCAAGGTCTCTCGTTTGTTGCCCAAAATCAAGTTGAAGCTTTCCGCTTTATTCGGAGCTGATATGAAACTTGGGGGCATCGATGTGCAGTCTGCCATCTCACTCGTGCTTAGTCATCTAAACCATCTCCACAGTAAAAGACCCTCGAAGACCGATACTGATAGATCGTTAGTACCATTCTTTGACTCGTGGTATTCACACCCAAGCGGTGGTAATCCTTTCTTCTTGGTACAATTAGTACATCTTCTATATGAACAGAAAAACATCAAGTTCAAGGCTGGTAGGTGGAGAGTGGATTCGAATGTAGTGATACCTTCTACCTCTTTGGATCTAGTAGCGGAAAGACTTGACGAACTACCAAAAGAGCACGACGTGGTACTTCAAAGCGCTGCCCTATTAGACGTAGCCAACTTTCAAATCGATGCTTTGTTGGTGGCTATCACAACCTTGTCACAGTCTCAAAAAATGGAAACCGAAACTGAGAAAGTTAAAAGTTCTCTTCGCATACTCAGCAAGAAAATGATGGTTGAAGAACGCCCGAATGGACGTTATATGTTTGCGCACGATGTTTTAAGGAGAGCGGCTTCTTCACGAATACCCGCAGTCACAAAAAGGAGAAGAAGCCGTCTACATTTTCGTCTTGCTACAGATTTGAAGAAACTTGAAGGTCGTAGTAAATATGCTTCCGAATTGCAAGCAACAGATAATGTCAATATTCTCATTGCAGATCATTTGAAGAAAGGGGTCTCGTCTATAAAAAATAATAGTAAGATCGAAATGTTCGCAGTTCTCTATCTTGAGTTGGCGGAAAGTTCTATGAAAAGAGGATCGTTTGTGACTGCCTCTCAGTTGCTAGAGACCGGAATGGGTGCACTAGACAAAAAATCGAAATGGGTGGATTCTTATGAAGTAACACTAAGAATCTATCTTGCTCTTGCTCGGTGTCTGTACTGCAGCAATGACTTCGACAAGGCCAAGTCACTTTCAAATACTATTATTGCCAACGGAAACTCTCCACGTGACACAATCGGCGCATTCGATATTCTCATATCGATGTATCGCTCCAAGAAACAACACGAACAGGCAAAGCAATGTACACTTAAAGCTCTATATGATATATGGGATGATGATATCAGTACCACGGATGTGGAGGTAAAATTTTCGAAAGTACGGAAGCTAGTGCAGAACATGTCCGACGCTGATTTACTCGTCTTATCAGATATGGAACATAAAAAGACAGTAAAGAAAATGCCGTTTTTGCTACAACTTGCTGAAATAAGTGGCCTATGCAAAAACTATAAGCTACAAGACTTGGCAGCATTGCGAATGTTAGAATAACCCTTAAATACGGCTCATACGAGATCAATTTCACCGCACTAGCATTTGCCTTATGCGGATTATGTGTTGCAAGGAGACGTCTACATGGAGAGGCATGTCGGTATGGCCGTCTTGCAGATATGATGTCAGACATAGATAGTCCATTGGGTCGTCAAGCTATTGCACACAACCACTATTCTATGCGTCACTGGCGAGGCTCCATGAGGGAGAATCGAGAATCTCTCATTGGCACATGCTGGGCATCAATGGATGCGAATGAACTTGATAATCTCTCTTTCCAAGTGGGTGTTTATATCTCAACGATATTCTTTTCTGGGCTGCCTTTCGACTGCGAAGATAAACTCCTGGAAAAGTACAAGAAAAAAGAAGGCAACATAATATGCTTGATGAATGTTGGAATGTGACTGCTCCGTATAACGCATTGATGAGATTGAAAGGAGAAACGTCAAGATCAATCAAAATGAAATATTCTGACCCGAAGGCGATTCAATATGAGATCTTCTTCCAAATGGTCACATCTATGTTCATGCATAATATTGATAGCGCAGTGAAATTCAACGCGAAAATCTTCATCAAACCAGGAGGTTTTTGGGGTTCGTATCGTGCCTTCATGGAAGGACTAATATCAACACACCATGCACAGAGGAGCAGCGGTAAAGATAAATTCTTTCACCAGAATCAGGCAACTAAATTTATTGACTATTAACAGCATGGACAAGAAAAGGATTGAATAGTTGTGCTCATATGGCAAATATTCTAAAGGTGAGTTAAAATAAAATACAATATCCCACTGATTAGAATTCTTTCAATGTGGCTATGGCATATCATTAAATAATTTGGAGTCGAAATCTAATCGATTGTTCGCTGAATAAACAAATGTGTATTTTGAAGGTTGAACTGACGATAGCATCTGGCAACGGAGCAACTGAGAAACGGTCGGCCGTTCTTCTCGATACAGCAATATCTTCAGCTCACAGGATGGTTTTCTACATCATGCTGCATTAGCAAGTGAACGAGCTGGACTGTACTTCCTTTTCTTAGAAGACGAAACAGGCGCGTCTAGATTTCTCTCGCGAGCATGTATTCTTTATAAAGAATGGGGCGCTGGAGCAAAGTGAAACAATTAGTATCTAGATATGAGAAGTACTTGAATGCACATCCTGAGTCTTTTGAATCGCTATATAGAAGTACAAATAACTCCGGGAGTTTGATGTTCACTGACAATGGTCACGGTCCAGCTACCAATCCTAGGCGTAGAAGTCATATAAGTCAACCTAAAAATGGGCCTATCGATCTGCTTTCAAACAATTCTTATCACGGTCCGCCTTCAAACAGACAAAAAGGACGGAAGTCACCATCAGTTACCCAAATCGAGAGAAATAACGTCAACACGGAGAACAAAAGAAAGAAGGAAAAGTCGAAAAGAGATGAATTGGGATCACAATCGGAGCACCCGAGAGGACCATCACTTATGCGGATCGGATCGTGGGCAAAAAGAAGACCTGCATCGAAAGAAAAATTGTCTGAACGAGTAACGAAGAGAAGGACGTCATTGATTGCGAAGAAGGAAAAGTCGAAAAGAGATGAATTGGGATCACAATCGGAGCACCCGAGAAGACCATCACTTATGCGGATCGGATCTTTGACAAAAAGAAGATCTGCATCGAAGGAAAAATACGAAGCTCAGGGGCGGGAAGAGTTAACGCCAAAAACACCGAGAAGAAAACTTAAAAATGTTACTTCTAGGCGAAGTCCCAGTGGGGAACGTAGCATTAGAAACAGAGACGCAATTGCGAAGAAGCCATCACTAGAAACTGCGAGAAGAAAATCTTTACTTTCCACACCCAAGAAGAAGAAGAAAAGCGTACCGCTGGTGAAGACTGACGATTGGGTTGACAAGTTCGACATCGATGAATTTGACAGCAGCGACGACGACGACGATGATGATGATGATGATGATGATGATGATTCGACAGCGGAAGAGAACGCCGGTAAATCAAAGCAAAAGAATAGAGGGATACCAAAAAGAGCAAAGAAGAAATCACTCGAAGGTAAAAATAGTAGCAGGGAAAATTTACTTTCCACAACTAAGAAGAAGAAAAAAAACGTACCGTTGGTGAAGACTGACGATTGGGTTGACAAGTTCGACATCGATGAATTCAATAGCAGGAAAAATTTGCTTTCCACACCCAAGAAGAAGAAGAAAAACGTACCGCTGGTGAAGAGTGCCGATTGGATTGACAGGTTCGACATTGATGAATTTGACAGCAGCGACGACGACGATGACGATGACCATGACCATGATGACGATGATGATGATGACTCGACAGCGGAAGAGAATGCCGGTAGATCAAAACAAAAGAATAGAGGGACACCAAAAAGAGCAAAAAAGAAATCACTCGAAGGCAAAAATAATACCAAATTGGAGGAGAGTCTCAAGATTAAGCGCAGCACGCAGAAGAAGAAGAAAGTTCCTAAGTAACCATTTAACGCAAAACGTTGTCAAACGGGTGAATTAGAGTTATTTATATCAATCGAGAGGAGAAAGAGTGGAGTACAAAAGAGAACCACAACGCTGAATGAATGGTTTTATTCTTAATGTATGCTTCAAAATAATACGGTGACGTCCCATCATTCCATTGTCTTATTCTCTTACTCTCTAGCTATTATATTTACTCTTTATCTAGCTAGAATACCAAAAACTGTTCAACTACTTTATTCACCACAATGCAATTGAGAGTAGGTTTCGTTGCAAATATATCCTTATTCGTTGGTTCTAGAATCAATTCTTTTGTTAGGCTGGAAAAAATCTCATTGTACATCAGTGCAAATGCGATATCTTATAATGTAAATGATGTATTGATACAACAATTTGTATTTGCTGCACTACTTAAAATTGCTAATTCGATAATTGGTAGATATCCAAACCATTTTTTTTTTAAAACCTTAAGTTGGACCAAGTAGAGTATTCCTAACAGCTTTAAATTCGCTACCGGCGGGTCCGATATAAGCCAAATATTCATCAAAGTCAATTGATCCACTTTCGTCGGTATCAGCAGCTGCTTTAACTTGCTGGCTTTCAACCGTAGAAAGATTGACCCCATATTGGTACAATGCTATTCGTAATTCCTTCCTTGACAATTCTCCATCTTGATTTGTGTCCATGAGATAGAACGATTGTTTCGCCTCTTTCAACCAATCTTCTCCACGTTCGTTGATCCACTTTTTTTCTACGGTGCTTGAAGAACAAATCGGCATAGCTAATTCAGCATATTGCATCTGGCCTGCGACATCAACCATATGAGTCTTATAGAACGTATACAAATCGTATAGCGTATGAGTTATGATAGGTACCGCTAAATTCCCTGAGACAACAAAGAGCAATGCAAAAATCGCTCCATTCACGATTTGTAATATTAGCAAGGCAAAATTATCAAGAAAAGCTTCCCCTCCCTTGAAAAAACTGAGAGGATTGGTATGCAACACCGCAAACAGTAACGTTGAAAGTAACGCCCCGATGAAAACATCTCCATTGCCGTAGTAAACGGCAAATGCAGGAAGACATTGTCCACGAAAGGTAGTTTCTTCCACGATTCCAGTTAACAGTGCCACGACGAATGAAATCAATAACGCCACTACGGGCTGAGGAGTTGCGCCAAATAAACGTAGAATAGCCATGTTGGTTGACAAATTCAAGCCCGCTACATATGGTGATTCTGATGTTTCAATTGCTCGTGAAAGTGCTAACATAGGAATCGCACCAGCGATACCAAACACTATTGGGCCCGGTCCTAATTGTGTTTGCTCGGTAAGTGCTGTGTACCCTAATCCTCCCGACCAAATGGTACACCCGATAAGAGCTTGATTCGCTAAATTCTGTAGAATAAGCGGGATGTTTACAGTCGCTTTGTCCTGTGATGGTTCTTCTTCTCCCCCTCCTTCTCTTCCACTTCCTGTTTTTGCCATGCATAACGACGAGATATCATTTGTGTTTCTGATATGATGAACGAAGGGTGATGGTACAACGACACGCTGCTGGTGGTGGTGGTGGTATGGGATTTGACGAACGGAGTAACTGGCTACATTGAAGGCATGCACCCGCAACACTACGCCCGACGTCGACGTCTGGTGACCAACAAATAAGATCAAGCATACTACTACTACTACAGACTCGATGGGACACCTTCCTAACAACTTCATCACTCGTCGGTATGCTATGCTTGATTTTCTTCTAGTAGTATTTCAATGATTTCCGATTGGATATAATGGATTCCAACACAGCACTCCATATACTGTACTACGTACAGTAGCATGCAATGTACACATAATAACGATGTTGATGACGATCTTTATCAAATAGATCTTTTTCTAGACGCTAAATCTTTCAAAGGGGGAGACGGGAAATATATATTTTATTTGAGTCACATGCCGCGCACATTTTCCACACAAAACACTAAATAATACCCATTAAATAACTTCTAAAACTATAAAAAAGCATTACTGTAAAATTGAAGATTCCTTCTAGACTAATACTCTACACAGATTTCATATATCAACATCCATAAGGTTGTAACCAGTACCAATACCAATACCAATACCAATACCAATACCAATACCAATACCAATACCAATACCAATACCAATACCAATACCACTGATAATACCACTGATAATACCAATAATGATAATGATCTATTTCGAATTCGAGCAACGATTATTATCTAAGACGACATACTGCTATTAAGTTGCTATGTACGCTTTGTACTTAGGATGAATCGAATCATATGTATGGTGTTAAGTAGTACTACAGCAAATTTATAATAAAAATGACTACATTTTGGTTTGATGTCCTAACAAACAAACGTTACTTTAGAATAAAAAGTTGATATTATATTACATTGTATTATTATATATGTATAGATAGTAAAAATGCATAGTAGGTCCTAATTGCATTTAGTGTATAATTTATGTAAAACATGGATAGTATATAACTATATATGTACTATTTATGTATCCCCGTAATAAGGACCCGAGAAGATTCTTTTCTTTCCACTGTGTAGAGATATTAAATTACGATATGTTTTCCTTCTTCTTGTTCGCTGCCACTGGCACTGTCGTTATTACTGTTGTTGTTGTGAATTCCACTGAGTCTTCGATGCTGCTGTTGATGTTGGTGTTGATTATTACTTCTAGTAAAGATATCACCCCGTTGTAGTTTTCGAGCGAATACTTCTTTACGGAGACGTTCATCAACTTTTGGATCATCTCCCGCTACAACACGAATATTACGCCAGATACGTTTGTACGAATTGAGAGTTGGTGGACGAGATGCCTGGGTATTGTCTGCGTTTATTCTTCTGTTATTAGACGTAGTGGTCTCTATCACATCAGCGAAAGGTGGCATTGGAAATCCTCCAATATTCCGCCCCTTATTTTGATCATGTATATTATGCCGTTGTTGCCGTCCTATCGACGTTCCTCCATTTACAACCTGGATAACGTCCTTGTTAAGTTCTGGAGTGATTTTGGCAGAACCATTATTGATGTTTCTGGCCGCCTCACTAGTACCACTATATGCATACTCATCATTCCCCACAGTAGTAACACCAGCAACATTCTTCTTCATGTTCATGTTATTATTATTATCATACTTGGGCATTGGAAAACCTCCATTCTTACTGATTCTTTCCAAAGTTTGAGCCAATTTTTGTTGTTCTTGACTAGTATTACTTGCAATCGTACTACTAGCAGATGCAACGCTAGAAGTAAGACTTGGACGGCGTAGTGTTTGGGGTTGTGATGGTACACCTACACCAACACCTACACCGACATGACGGTGTTGTGACGACGCATTAGAGAATTTGGGATTATTATTGTTAGTCGCTGCGGCTGCTTGTGCAACCGCAGCCGCCTGTGCCAAGAACGCATTCTTCTTATCGTTCATGTTCTTTAATCGTTCTAATGAATCAATAAAGTTCCTTTGTTGTAACTCTTTTAGTTGTTGTTCTAATCGTTGTCTCTTTTGTAATCTTGGAGATGAAAGTTCGGCGCCCCCCGCAACACCACTAATCATAGCATTCGTATCATTAGATGATGATGTTGCTGGCATTGAATTACGTCGTTTCAACAGCTCTAATTGTTGCTGTAACTGTTGTTTGTGATAGAGTGTGGCATTGTAATTACCAGCAGCATTATTACTAGTACCACCAGCGCCAGCACCAGCGGCACCACCAGCGCCAGCAGCATTAGCAGCATTCCATAACCAAGAAGGAACGGAAGTAGAACTACCAATATTACCATTACCATTACCACTATTATCACCAGCAGTTGCTGCTGTTATCTCATCTAAGAATCGCTTATTATTAGAATTTGAATGTGAGCCTAATGATTTCTGATTGTTTGCGTTCGAAGAACTAAGCAACGAACTAAACGAATGTGCTTGATCATTATTACTACCAGTACTAATGTTCATCTTGTTATTGTTATTATTGATCATATTCCCAACATTCATACCCATCCTGTCAGTACCAATTTTATTAGCATCATTAACGAAGCTACTACTACTGTTTTGGTTGTTGTTGTTGTTGCTGCTGCTGCTGCTATTACGTGCATTGGCAAGAGCGGCAGCAGTTTCCGATAACGTTGATAAGGCATCGGGACGTTTCAGTGGCATCGTCCTTTCATCTTCTCTTCGTTGGGTAGGAACAATAGCAGCTGGACCACTGTTATTATTAGAACTAGTACTAGTACTAGCAGTAGCACTAGTACCACTAGGGATAACGAAACGATGATTACCAGCATGGTTCATGTTACTATTATTAAAGTTGTTGGCGTTTACGTTAACGTTGGTGTTGTTGGGACCCTGACCCTGATTACCCTGACCCTGTTGATTATTCCTACTACTACCACTACCACTATCGCTACCACTAACAACCGCACCTCCTTTGTTTGCTGCAAGACCACCAAGTAATAAACTCTGCTTTAATGATTCAGCTTGTTGTAATCGTTGAATTGATTCTAAACGTTTTTGAATTCGAATCGTTTCCTCAATATTGTTTTTCATTCGTAATAATTCAACATCATTCATTCTTGTTCCAGCATTCTGAAGTTGTTGCTGCTGCTGCTGCTGCTGTTGATTCTGCTGCTGATGCTGCAGTTTTTTGAACCTT